>CAJHQP010002547.1:0-83815 GCA_905132765.1 Moricandia arvensis
ACTTACCAGACGACTTACCAGACGACTTATGGTAAGTCTTCTACGCAGACGACTTATGGTAAGTTTTCTGGTATTTTATGACTTGTATTATTTTATACGCAGCATATGGATGCTTGGATCAATGTTTTGAGGAAGAGGCACCATGAGACGCCACACCTTTTCAGGAGCGAGAGAATATGCTTCCTTGATCATCTCTTTTCTCAACAATGGAGATTTAACTGCCAGGATTTTAAGGATTCGCAGCCCGATGTCTATGGTTTAGGAAGAAGACTTCCTGGTGGGGCGTGGGCTTATTATTCAGGCGAGTTACCATCATTTTGCAGGACGGACAAGGTTTGGGGGACGGATGTTGATGATATCTATTTGCCAGTGAACCAGAGCGACACTCATTGGATTGCGCTGTGGATATCGATCCCTAAGAGACACATAGTCGTCTGGGACAGCATTCGTTCACATATACTTTTTGGGCATAAGCAGCACCTTTCACCAAGTACAAGAGATGTTTCCCTTTATACTTTTTGACAATGTTATCTTGAAGGTGATAATAACATATTCCTCGGGTTGCCCAGGGAAACACCTTGTCACACGCACTTTTAATGGCTGCATGCCGGTCGGAGACTATCACGAGAGGCTGCTCATCAGATAAACAACTAGCCAATTTTGTGAAAAACCATTCTCAAGAAGGGTCATCTTCAGCATCTACGATCCCAAAAGCCAATGAAAATATCTGAAAATTCCCATCTTGTGCGGTTGCAACTAACATAGTACCTTCATACTTCCCATGTAGGTGAGTCCCATCCACGATAATGACCCTTCTCTGATACTTAAAACCTCTGATAGAAGCTCCAAAAGAGAGAAATAGATACTTAAATCTTTTTTTAGAATCAAGTTCTATAGTTGTGATAGAACCGGGATTTGCTAAGGAGATTTGCTCGAGATATGATGGTAGACGCGAATACCCATCTTCTGCTGATCCTCTCACCAATATTTGTGCATATACCAGTGCTCTGTATGAAGTGCTGTAATCAAGCGTCATGCCAAACATGTTCTTCATTGCATCAGTGATATGCTGTGGATTCAACCCATCAATGATTCCAACACGATCAATGAAAAGCCTAGCAACATACTTTGGAGTACAGTGTCTCCGCTGAGCGATTCGGTCTCCCACTGAGCATGTATGTGTTTCCACATACTTTGTTACCCAAAACGTGTTTGTTCCATGTTTCACACTCGCTCTCATCTTCCATCCACAACCACTAACCCGACAGGTTGCCACAAAGAGAGTTTTCGTTGACTTATATATTCTGATAGAGAACTTACGCTTAACTGCTGTCAACCGCAGCTCTGAAAGCAGTGCATCCTTGCTAACAAAACTCTGGTTGACGTAGATATTGTTACCATTCGATCTTTCTCCTTCAATAGCATAAGTCTTTTTGAATTCTTCAAAACACAGATCATCATCTTCTTCCAAATCCTCATCTTTAACCTTTCCATAAACACTGTAATCCTCACCATTCTCGTCTGCTTCAGCAACAATAGAGATATCAACATCCTTCTCCCCATCATCCTCCTCCCCATCATCCTCTTCCCCATTATGATTCTCATCTTCAACCAAATCATTATCATTTTAAAAAAACTCATTAGCTTCATCATCTTCATCCTCCTCTTCCCTTTCCTCTGAAACTGTTTCCACCTTGCTATGGCTTGATACACAAAGCCGTACTCCATGCGTTTTGGTTATCTCGAGCAAGTTTTGAACTTGTCTATCACTTGTAACATGAATAGGAGGAGTGTCTGGAGCCTGCATCATTTCAGCTGGTAACAAGTAGGTTATCTCCACAGATTTTGTGCTCATGTCCAGGTTATAATCTTCTTGAACCATTGCAACAAGTTCAGCATGTGTCGAACCTTCACTCAACAAAAATAGTCTCGCTCCTTTGGAATTATCAACCACAAAATCCCAATTAGAATCTTCCAAAAACCATTCTCCATACACTGCATGTAACTGACGCAACATCTGCAAAAATTCAAAATAAAACACATTAGTAAACATAGAGAAAATGAAAGTTTACTAAACATTGACGCAGACGACTGACGGTTAAGTCGTCTGGAAGACATAGACGACTTACAAGTAAATCGTCCAAATAGGTCATTTTTGCAATTGACTTTAAAATGGGACGACTTACTTGTAAGTCGTCCAGATTTGTTTGTTAAGAAAAAAATTCTAGACGACTTACTAGTAAGTCGTCCAGGATAAACGGGTTAGTTTTGCATTTGACCGAGTTGTGTCAGATATTTGAATTTTCCTGGACGACTTACAAGTAAGTCGTCTCTGGGAAATCAAAAATTTCAATATTTTATTAAAGCTCGACGACTTACTTGTAAGTCTTCTCAGGTTATTTTGCAATTCGAAAATAAAACTTAAATATTTAACTTTTCCCAAACGACTTAATTTAAAGTCGTCTAGGTAGAGGACTTACTTGAAAGTTGTCCGAGAGAAGCAAGGTTTGACCAGAATCTCGGAAAAAAATCTGGACGACTTCGCTTATCCTGGACGACTTTCAGGAAGGTCCTCTACCTAGACGACTTCCAAGTAAGTCGTCTGTGAAAAGTTAAATATTTAAGTTTTATTTTCCAATTGCAAAAGTAACATGAGACGGCTTACATGTAAATCATCTAGTTTTAATAAAATATTTGAATTTTTGATTTCCCGGAGATGACTTACTAGTAAGTCGTCTCCGAAAAGTCAAAGATCTGACACAATTCGGTCAAATGCAAAACTAACCCGTTTATCCTAGACGACTTACAAATAAGTCGTCTAGAATTGTTTTCTTAACAAACAAATTTGGACGATTTACAAGTAAGTCGCCCGTGTGCTTAGAAGACTTACCCATAAGTCTTCTTCAGCCAGACGACTTACGGGTAAGTCTTTAACGCGAACAAATCTGAAAAAAAATTCAATTTCATACCTTTCACTAGTGAGATGACTTCCTAAGCACAAATAGTCCTCTCCAACCACCCAGAACCTCAAACGAAAGTAACCCACGAAGATTAGTATGCTTGAATGGCTCTACCAAGCATAAAAAATTTAGAATCAAAAACTTGATTTTTTTGGATGAATATGAAGACAAAGTTAAAGAGATGTTGTTTTTTGTTCATAACATTTAGTGCCAATCAATTTTAGGTAGTGTCAATCAATTTTAGGTGCATTAAGAGCTTCAAATTGGTTGTTCATGGTGGTTGTGGTATTGATGGCAATGGCAATATTGTAAATATTTGAAGATGATGAGGTTGAGAGAGTAAAAATGCCATTTTCAGAAAAAAACAAGAAAAAAAAACAGTGGCATTTTCGTAAATAATGTGAATATATGGGGTGAATTGGACACAAGAAATGACAAAAAAGGAGAGGTTAGTTTTGTGTTTGACTTTGAGTTTTGAGTCAATTTTGCAAAAAGCCCTAAATTATATTTTTATTTTTATTTATAATTAAAATTAAAATTCTAAAAATAATATAACTGTAAATATAAAGTTTTCTTAAAATGAATTCTGATAAAAGAAGTAAGTAATTTTGTATAATTATTTTTATTTCATCAAAATTAATTATAAAAAAAATCAACAAAACTATGAAAATTTTGATTAGAATCGATTGAGATTTCATGAATAGTTAAATATCTAAGTTATACTTTGGCTCAAAGGTACATAGGTGATTAATCAAATTTTAATCTATTAAATTTCTTTTTGGATTTAAACGCTATACAATAATTGGTGTGTGATGATTATTATTTATTGAAATAAATAAAATAATAAAATTAAATTGTTGTAATCAATTTTTTTTTTAAAAAACTACTCAGAACTATATCTTAAATATATACATAAAAGATAAATGAAATTTATTATTTTTAACTTAACCAACAGTATTTTTTTTAAATTACAGTTAATAAATTAAATATTTTTAATTAAAAATTAATAAATAATTATTTATGATTTTATTTTCAATTCGAATCAATAAAGAAAATTATATTTATATTTATATATAATATAGATTTATTTGTACACATGGAGTAGGAAACCAACTAGTTTATATTTGATAAATGGTGGTAAAATATACAAACTTTACGAATATCTTCATATAGATTTATGAAGCCCGTGGAATGTGATTTTGTCTGATTTCAACTTTCAAAAACATGTATGCATTAATGGTTTTTAGCAGGTATTATATGCAACATATGATATCCTAATTCCTAAGATTTGATTAGGGAGCTAATTCATCAAGAGGACAATCCTACTCAGCCATTGACGATGTGTTCTTGTGCATGAAGTTGTTTTGACAACTAAGATACTTCTGTGACAACACCATGAATTTCAATAAAACCTACTCTGTCATTTGTGCTTGTGCATGAAGTTGTTTTGACAACTAAGATACGTGAGTGTCAACACCATGTTTTTGTATAACACCACTTTTTTCTCTCACTTCAATTTCTCTCTAGAATCATCACCTTGCTTAACCGAAGCCACCTTACCACTTCTAAAACGTTTTTCAACTTTATCTTTTTATTTTCTTGCGTGTCTTTGTTTTTAGTCTCGCTATCATCAATTTAAATTATTTACTGATCTGATTTGCACTTTTAGCGTGTCTTCTTCTACGATTTGGTTTCTATATATGACTTCTGTTTCTTATATGTCTTCTTCTCTTCTTCTTTTCACCACCTTCAAAAGCAAGAAGAAGCAACAAGGACCAACAAACAAAAAAAAAAGGGTATGCTCCTGGTTTTCCAATCATCGGAACTTACACCAGCATGGAGAATTACCACATCAATCCCTATGGAGACTATCCAAGAAGAGAATTGATTTGGCTACCTATGTCACCAAAGTTGACTTAAGTTTTTCGTCACACATCCGTTTAGAACTCTAGGGTTAAGCATGCTTTTGCTGGAGTAGTGAAAGGATGAGTGACATATCGGGAAGTGATTCGCGATACCGTGTGAGTGAGGCCAAAGCACGGGGAAAGGTCGGGTGGTGATTGCAGGGTCAGTAAACAATGATTTTGAGCCTTGGAAAAATTAACGCAACGGCCGTCGGACAGGGGTGGGGCCCACGAACCCGATAGAGGGATGGGTGACTCACCGGTAGGGGCGGTTGGGGCGTTACAGAAGTATGGTCCTCTAATGTTTTTAAAGCTTGGAAGAGTCTCAACGGTTGTAGTTTCACCGGTAGGGGCGGTTGGGGCATTACAGAAGTATGGTCTTCTAATGTTTTTAAAGCTTGGAAGAGTCTCAACGGTTGTAGTTTCTTCTTCTAAAACAGCAAAACAACAGGAGGTCATGTATTTTCAGAGTTTGTTTTGCTGTTTTCTTTCATGTTATATTCATGCAAAAAAAACAGCAAAACAAATTTTGAAAATACATAACCTCCGTTGTTATAAAACTGTTCATGTTATATTCATGTTGTTATACATATTTTCTAACTAAACTTATTTTAGATTCATGTTATCATATCAAAAAACACAAAATCGGATGTGTAAGATATTTATTAGGTTTCAAATATATCTATTTAAGATACTATATCAAAATAAACATTGAGTTACGTATTAGAAGTATTTATTTAGATTTTAGAAGTATTTATTTAGATTTTGAATACTTATGCATATACTAATCAGCAAGGATTTCAGATTTTCAGGATATTTATTAAAAAATAAAAACAGCAAAATAAGCTCTGAAAATACATGACATTCATGGTGTTATACATATTTTCTAACTAAACTTATTTAGATTCATGTTATCATATCAAATAAACACATAATCAGATATGTAGGATATTTATTTAGGTTACAAATATATTTATTTAAGATATTATATCAAAATAAACATTAAGTTACATATTAGAAGTATTTATTTAGATTTTAAATACTTATTCATATACTAATCAGCAGGGATTTTCAGATTTTCAGGATATTATTCGAGTTTATTAACCACTTTGGTTCATATACATTTTATACCATCACAGTGCATGATCTTCCATATCTCTATCATTGAGTTTTCAGTTTTGTGTTCGGTTAGGATCTCTTAGATAATCTTCCAATTTTTTATTGTAAGATATCTTAACATTTAGTTGAAATACCAAAAAAAATTAGATCTCTTACCTCTGCTTATGTTTTCCTTTATTTTCTATCATTTAGTTTTTTCTTTTTTGAAGTGAATCAGTCGCGAACCGACACGTGTCAGTGAGGTCCGTGAACAGTGTAAGAAAACCGGTTCTTAGTTTATAGTTTTTGTAACCGACTCTTACACTGTTCATGGATCTCACGCATTAAAAGCCCCCTTAAAAACCCCTTTAATCATGGCCTAAGATCACCATCAATGGGAGTTTTTTCTATTGAAGTTTTTAATATATGTATTATGAATATATATGTATGTATATATTATATATGCGTAAATAATTGTGGGGATCTACAATTATTGTGGAACCCCATAAATAAGGGTTTTTAGTAATTCCTAAAACCCTCTTTTAAGAATCCTTACCTATAAATTCCACAATAACTATAGACCCTATAATTACTTATAACATATATATAACACATATATTAAGAATTTCAATGGAAAAAAAACTCCATTAGAAGTGCTCTAGGTGACCAGGCCCTGACGTCTTTGCTTTTTGTGGTATCGTTGTATCATTTTTTAAGAGTTTGGGGCTCTTGTTGACGTTACTGATGGAAAAATAGGCCGTTGGCCCATCAACTTCAGTCATGTCGGTAATAAAAGACCAAATATAACAACCTCCCTATGTCGATTAGTCACCAGTAATAAAAGACCAAACATAACAACCTCCCCATTTTATATATATGATGAAACATGAGGCGGCCAACTATAAATGTCTTAAAAAAATTATATTTAGGAGAAGTGTCAAAAGAAAATTATATTTAGGAGTAAAAGTTGAATATTAAAAAGGATATAAGACAGTCATATCACTAAAGACAACGTGTTGTTCGAATAAAAAGAGGAGAACAAGACAGCAATGTTGCTTGTATTTGACCAAAAAAAAAGAAAAATGTTGCTTGTATATAGTTTACATAAGAAAAGGTGAGCGTTACGTTTCATCTGTCATAAAATCAGAAAAAATGGTTGACATTTCGCTTCTCTCAGTTCTGTTACTCATCGTTCTTCTTCTCGCCGCCATCAAATACAAGAACCGTCGGCAACATCAACGGAGACCACCGTCTCCTCCTGGCTTCCCTATCATAGGTAACTTGCACCAGATTGGAGAGTTGCCGCATTAGTCTCTATGGAGACTCTCAAAGAAGTATGGTCCTGTCATGCTTTTGAATCTTGGAAAAGTCCCAACACTCATTGTTTCCACATCTGAAACAGCAAGACAAGCTCTGAAAATCCATGACCTCCACTGTTGTAGCCGCCCAGGCTTGGCAGGTACACTAAGCTTTTTGACTTTTCACAACAAAACCCATGAATCTTGAATCTTGAATATTTACTCAATCTTGATTCTTGATCTTTAGGGCCAAGAGACCTCTCTTACAACTATCTTGATATAGCTTTCTCTCCTTATGATGATTACTGGAAAGAAGTAAGAAAGCTCGCTTCTCAGGAACTCTTCAGTAACAAACAAGTTCACTCGATCCAGCCCATAAAGGAAGAGGAAGTCAAGAAGCTGATCGATTCAATCACTCAATCAGCGTCTTTGAAAACTCCTATCAACTTGAACAAGACGTTTCTTGCTTTGACTGTAAGCGTGATATGCAGGGCAGCATTTAGTGTGAGCTTTGAAGGAACTGTGCTCAACAGTGATAGTTTCAATAAGTTAGTCCGTGAGGCACTTGAGATGTTGGGAAGCTTTTCAGCATCAGACTTTATTCCGTATTTCGGATGGGTCATTGACTGGTTCACGGGGTTGCAAGGGCGTAGAGAGAAGAGCGTGAGAGATCTTGATGCATTCTATGAACAAATGATTGATCTTCACAAACAGGAAAAGAAACAAGGGAGTGAAGACTTCGTGGATCTGTTACTGAAGTTAGAGAAGGAAGAAGCTGTTCTTGGTAATGACAAGCTCACAAGAAACCATATCAAAGCAATCTTGATGGTAATTACAAAACACTTGATACTAGTCCTTGGCATTGGGGTTTATGGGTTCGGTTTAATCATGTTGGGTGTTTTAGACCCATTTGGTGTTTTGGACCCATTTAAGAACCGATAGTTTTTTGGATCGAAACGGATTCTGAACCCGAAAAACCGACAAAAACAAAAATATCGAGTTAGATCCAAAAACTCACAAAAATATCCGGGTAATTCTGTTTTATTTGAATAATTTTTGGTTTATAGAGTATATTTTTCGATATATAGTTATCTAAAAACTAAAATATAACTAATATTTTTAGATAAATAAATAAAGTTCAGGTATTCATATACCAATTCGGTTTTTTTGGTTCTGGTTTGGATTTTTGGATTTAGAGAAATAGGAACCGTGTAAGTTTCGTTTCATTCGGTTTTAGGTTTTAGGTTTTTCGGTTTGGTTCCTGATTTGGTTCTCGGTCAATGTGCACATTCCTACTTGGCACTCCTTGTAATAAATGATAACATGTGAATCTGACATGATTTTATAATCTGTCACAGAACGTTCTTCTGGCAGGGATCGATACTTCTGCAATAACCATGACATGGGCAATGACAGAGCTCGCTAGGAACCCACGTGTGATGAAGAAAGTTCAATCTGAAATCAGAAACCATATGGGGAACAGGTCAACGATCACCTTAGAGGACATAGATCACTTCAAGTATCTCAAAATGGTGATCAAAGAGACTTGGAGGATACATCCTACAACACCTATACTACTCCCAAGAGAAGTAATGTCTGAGTTTTCAATCAACGGTTACACTATTCCAGCCAAGACACGGCTTCATGTGAATGTCTGGGCCATCGGGCGTGATCCTGATACCTGGAAAGACCCTGAAGTGTTTCTCCCGGAGAGGTTTATGGATAGTGACATTGATGCAAAAGGACAGCACTTTGAGTTATTACCGTTTGGGGGTGGACGGAGAATGTGTCCTGCAGTTTACATGGGGACAACAATGGTGGAGTTTGGTCTAGCTAATATGTTGTATCAGTTTGACTGGGAGTTACCAGAAGGCATGAAGGTCGAAGATATCGACATAGAAGAAGCTCCAGGGCTCACTGTCAACAAGAAAAACGAGCTTCTACTCGTGCCTGTGAAGTATGTGTGAGAAGTTCCTCTCTTTATGTGTGAAAAGAAAAGAAAACGGCTCTGTTTATGTATGAGAATAAAATAAAACTGATGTTTCCTTGTTTCTGAAATAGTTTTTGGTTTTTGTTTTCCAGAAACTAGTTTTTATTCAATCAAGATTTTGATTTTTGGTTTTTGTAAAAACCTTTTTTTTGTCAATCAAGTTTTTTAGTAAACAGATTCCCTAAAATTTAAGGAAATTAGTTTTTCAAAATTTTAATCAATTTATGAAGAAAAACCAAAAACTCATTTTTGTGGGCTTTTAATAATAAAAACGAATTTTCTTCCATTTATTGGGGGAATTTCAAGTTTACCACTTTTGTTGTACCATTTTTGTTGTACCACTTTTCATTTTTACCTTCATTAAATAGATATTTTCAAAAATACCACTTTTTAAGAGGTAAATTTTTTTAATATTAATTAGAATTCTAAATTTTACATTTTTAAACCCTATCCCCTCCCTACACCACTCTTTAACTCTAAACCCTAAGTTTTAGATTAATTATCCCAAGTGTTATAAGTGTGTTTTTTCCTCTTAAAAAACAAAGGTAAAAGTAATTAAGGTATTTTTGAAAAGTAGTACAAGAAAATTGATATTTTTGACAATTTCCCATTTTCATTAGAAAGTGGTGCATTTTAATTAACTAATAATTAAATAATAATACTTTATAAAAATAAAAGTCTAATACAATTTTTGGTACAAAAGATGTCATTTAAGCAATGATGTGTAATAATTTATTTTTTCATGTAAAATAATTTTCTATACTTAAATTGTAAAACATAAAATTTCATTAATAAAATCTATTATATTAACTAGAAAAAGAAAAAAAATGCCACTCAAATTTTATAATTTAAAATTATTTGTAATAGAAATTTTATAAATAATTTATTTTAATATTTTATCATTTATAGATATTTTATGATAATTTAGTATAGTATAAATTTCTTAAAAATATAATAAATAAAACTTGTTAATGTGTTTTGTATTTTTAAATAATTATATTTTAATAAAATTTTAATAGTAGCTATTAAATATTTTATTTCTATTTTCATTGTTTTATTTTAAAATAGTATATTATTTATTTCTTAAGAAACTAAAAATCCACAGCAAAACCAAAATCAAAATCTAAAAAAAAAAATTAAAACCAAAAAACTGAAAATTAAAAATTAAAAATTAAAAATAAAAGGTTAAAATCAAAAACTAAAATCTAAAACCAAAATCTAAAACTATAAACTAAAACTAAAACTAGTGCAAACAATCATCACCTAAGTGTTGAGGAAATGTTTGACAGAAACATACCATTTGTGCAATTTTGTAAATGGATCATCCATCAATTCAAATAGAGAAATTGTCAAAAATACCACTTTCCTTATACTATTTTTCAAAAATACTATAATCACTTTTATCCTTATTTTTTATAAGAAAAAAACACAATTATAACACTTGGATTACTTAATCTAAAACTTAGGGTTTAGATTTAAGGGGTGGTGTAGGGTAGGGGTAAGATTTAGGAATCTAAAATTTAGGATTCTATTTAATTTTTTAAAAAATTCCTCTTAAAAAAGTGATATTTTTGAAAATATATATTTGATAAAGATAAAAATAAAAGTGGTACAATAAAAGTGGTACAATAAAAGTGGTAAACTTGAAATTCTCCCATCCAAATATCTTGTACACTTTATGGACTATAGAGTATGATATCAATCCTAAGTCTTATCATATATGATCGAGTATTATAATAATTTTTAATATAATAAAATAATAGATAATGGTATTTATATTATTTGTTATAGTTATCAACGTTAAATAAAACTAAATGTTTGCGCCCACATGCAGAAATAGTGAATTTATAAACATTTATTAGTGCAACATTACTAATTCAAAATCATTAGAATTAATAATTGTTTTTAAAAAATTCTATATGATAAATTGTTTTTTTTGACATCTTAAATTTGTTACAAAATATTATTTTTTTGTATTGTGTTAAACAATTTGAAAACATTCATGTAGGGTATATATTTTAGAAAATCTATTTATACAGTTTATAATGTTAGAACTAATAACTTTTTTATATATGAAATTTTATACAAAATATAAATAATTTTATTGTGTTAATTTTTTTTTTAAAACATTCACTTAGTGTATAAATTTCAGAAAAACTCTTTATACAGTATTATGTTTATTTTCTTACTTAATAATTATTTTTGGTTAAAATTAGAAAATGCTAATATATTTAATAATATACTAATAGATAAACCCTTGTCATTATTATTCATCAGTGATATATATATATATATAATAGACATTAAGTATTTACTCTAAGATAGAACAAGATTAGATATTAAATAAAAATAATAATTTATAATTCATTAAGGTACAAAGACTTTAACCACTCAAACTTTTAAAGTGATAGTTCGAGATGAAAATCACTTCGTAAATAATAATATAGATAATCACATAAGTATGATTTTTTTTAAAGTAACTCCAAATTATTAGAATGTATCTAATCTATTAAAACAGGAGTACAAATAGAAAATACCCCTTAGTTTTCCACAAAAAATTACAATTCTCTGACACTGGTATTATCCCTACATCCAAACACAAATTAAATCACCTCTTACATGGACATATGCTCATAATAAGACCATTACTAATTTGTTTGACCCAATAATTAAATTTTGTATATTTGTAACCATAAAATGAGTTTTATTATATCTTTTTACCATAGTCTATATCGCTGCATCAAAACTATCTTTAAATTATTAAACTGAGAAATTACATAATAATAGATCCAACATACATCCGAAAAAAAATATATAACACAATAAAATAATAAAAAATATAATTTTATTAAATTGCTAAAGTAACACAAATGAAAACGTTTTAAAAAATTGATGTGTTTTGAAATGTTTATAAGTATATCGAAAATAAACACCCGCGCGGACGCACGGATCCGATCCTAGTATGGTTTAAATAGTAACTCAAAATGATTTTTTTAGTTAAAAACTGATTATAAAGTAAGTAAATGATTGCCTAATACAATGACTGACAATAAGAGATATAAGTAAAAATTACATCATAGTCGAATTTTAAGTACAACCAAACCAAAAATAAGAAAAGCGAGTTTTTGCCTTTATTTCGTATTAAACCGGTAGATAAATATGTTTTTAGTAAAATGCCCATAATTTTCAAACTACGGCCTTAGGCCATCTGCATTAGGGGTTTTAAAGGGGTTCAATGGGGGGGGGGTTCACACGCTTCCCAAGATGAACCTCCCTCCCAAAAGCTCCTCACCATGAACCTGTATCAACACTGTAGCGCGGGTCCCACGACACGTGGCGGCCCGCGATAGGTCCGTTTTTTTTTTTTTTTTTTTTAAGAAAAAGGAAAAGGAAAAAGGAAAAATTTAATAATAAAAAATAAAAATGTGAACCCCATGAGGGGTTCACTAATGGAGATGCCCTTAGATTTATGGTATAAGGAAAGCTAACTCAACTCTTTGTTTTGTGTCCATGAGCTCGATCACATCATGAAAAGTTACCCCATTTAAAACTAACTTCTAAAGTATCTACACAATTCTGCATCTTTAGTTGCACATTATGCTCCAACTCAACCTAATACTTGAAAATACTCAGTAACAGAGTAAAAGATTCGAAAACACATTTTTTACGCGATAAAAGACTCAAATCAATATTAGAAGCAGGTAGAAACACTCTTATCAGTTAGTGTAACCACTTTACAGATTCTTTCTTCATGCATCTAAATCATTTCAACTTAGCAAGTGAAAATGATTAGATATACAATTTCAACTTCTCCTCCAATGGGTACCCTACCCACTAGATAACCAGCACTTGACTAGTTCCTGTTTTTAACGGAACGCCTCTTAACCTCTCAAAGCCTATCTTCACAAACGTAAACGACATGTTAACTTCATATGTGATATGTCTGTACAGGTATGTTAGAGAGGAAGAGAGTGACTTGATGGTCAACCAACTGAGAGAATCGGCTTTGAAGCAATCTCCAGTGGATTTGAGCAAAACCCTTTCAGTGGATTTGAGCAAAACCCTTTTTGCTCAACTGCGAGTATCGTCTTCAGATCTGCCTTTGGACAGAGTTTCTTGGAGAACAAGCATATCGATAAAGAAAGGATCAAAGAACTGATGCTTGAAGCTCACTGTAATATGACTTTCAACCTCACTGACATGTTCCCCACTGTTGGTCTTGGATGGTTCATGGAATTTGTGTCGAGGCAACTTAAGAGACTTCATGATGTTTTCACTGAGGTTGATACTTTTCTTAATCATATAATTGATGATCATCAATCCAAGAACTTCACACAAGATCGTCCTGATTTCATCGATTACCTCTTAGAAATGTTGCCTAAACAAGAACAAAATGAATCTTTCAAGCTCAACATTGATCATCTCAAAGGAATCATCCAAGTAAGCAAAAAAAATTCTTGAATCTAACCTATATATCCTTGCTTTTAATCTGATGTACCCTTTTGTTGATAGGGTATATATCTTGCTGGGGTAGATACAAGCTCCATCACCATGATTTGGACGATGGCAGAGCTTGTTAGAAACCCTAGAGTGATGAAAAAAGTCCAAGTTGAGATCCATAGTTGCATTGGAATCAAAGACAAGGAGAGAATCAGTGAAGAGGATCTTGATAAGCTTCAATACTTGAAGCTTGTGGTGCAAGAAAGCTTAAGACTACACCCACCAGTTCCTTTGTTACTTCCAAGAGAAACAACGAGTCAAATCAAGATTCAAGGCTATGACATTCCTCCAAAAACCATTGTAGTGGTTAATGCTTGGTCGATAGGTCGAGATCCTAAACACTGGAAAGATCCAGAGGAGTTTATACCGGAGAGGTTTATTGATTCTCCTGTGGATTACAAAGGACATAGCTTTGAGATGTTACCATTTGGTTCTGGAAGGAGGATGTGCCCTGGAATGGCTTCAGGGATTGCAACAATTGATCTAGGACTCTTGAATTTACTTTACTACTTTGATTGGAGAATGCCTGAGGAGAAGATGGACATGGACATGGAGGAAGCTGGTGTTCTTACTGTTGTTAAGAAGTTACTCTTGAGCTTATTCCCATTCTTCGTCAGTGATGGGATCAAAGAGTCTTGAGTACAAGAAGTTGAACTGTGTAATATACTTCGAACTAGAGTTGTGTTGTTACTTAAGAATAAAACTTGTAAGGCAAACTAATGTTTTATTGTCCTAAAAAATAGTTTGATCTGCACTTGTTTGTATCTAGTTTCAACATCCAAACTTGTAAGGAAAACTAATATCATGAAGCTTGCCTAAACGGATTAGATTGATTTAATGAAAGTTTGAGTTTGATGCCAAAAAAAAAAAAAAAAGAAGAAGATAATACATGGGTAATGAAATAAAAGAAAAGGAAAAATTGAATTTAGAACACCAAGAACAAAAAAAAAAAAAAATCATGAATGAAAGTTTCTTG
This sequence comes from Moricandia arvensis, assembly GCA_905132765.1. Taxonomy (NCBI): domain Eukaryota; kingdom Viridiplantae; phylum Streptophyta; class Magnoliopsida; order Brassicales; family Brassicaceae; genus Moricandia; species Moricandia arvensis. The sequence continues at coordinate 14,727 of CAJHQP010002547.1, forward strand.
TGGCAACCCTTTGACACACATTGGGCTTATGATATGACATTGGGTTTTATAGCTTTGTCTTTGGTTTGCGTCTAGTAATGTTACTAGTGTGAATGATCAAACTTATTTTAAAATCAAACAATTACTTGGTTGAAAAGTTTCAGGATAAGAAGTGCTCCAGTTTCTAAGTGAATGCTTCTTAACCTCTCAAAGCTTATCTTCACTCACAGTAAACGACATGTTAGCTTTATATGTTTAGATTCTGACTTATCTTGCCGTGATCAAGTCGCTTATAAATAATGTATGTTTGTTTTGATGTCTTGTGCTATGTTTTTATAGTAACCAAAAACAGAACACAAAACAAAACAAAAACAAAAACAATGTCTACGGTTCTTTATTTCTTTTTGTTTCTGCTTCTCCCAGTTATTTTCTCGTTAATATTCGTGAAGAGAACCAAAGACTCAACACAAAATCTTCCTCCTAGCCCACCACAGCTTCCTATCATCGGCAACCTACACCAGCTTCAAGGATTGTTCCACAGATGTCTCCACGATCTCTCCAAGAAGCATGGACCCGTGTTGCTTTTCCGTCTAGGTTCTCTCCAAATGGTCGTGATCTCATCAAGTAAAGCAGCTGAAGAAGCTCTCAAAACACATGACCTTGAGTGTTGCACAAGACCTAAGACTCACGCCACATCGACATTCTCGCGTAACGGTAAAGACATTGGGTTTGCACCATATGGTGAGGTTTGGAGACAGTTGCGGAAGCTTTCTGTTCTCAACTTTTTCAGCGCGAAGATGGTTCGATCTTTTAGGTACATCAGAGAGGAAGAGAATGACTTGATGGTCAAGAAACTGAAGGAGTTAGCTCAAAAGAAGTCTCTAGTGGATTTGAGCCAAGAACTTTACTGTCTAGCTGGAAGTTGTTAGAATTGATAATTATGAAGAGAAAGAGTATGAACACTCAAGAACATTAAAGAACACTCAAGAACAAATAAGAATAAGAAGGAGAGAAACTTATTTCGCTTGATTCATTTCTTTGCAAATACATTCTAATATATAGAGAATACAAAAGACATCTTCCATAAACAAGGTCCATTGAATTCATGAACTCCCCATAAACAAGGTCCATAATTTTGGGAACCATGTTTTAGGGATCCATGATTTCTTCATGTCAACACTCCCCCTCAAGCTTGACCATATGAAACAAGTCAAGCTTGGAAAGCCATGAAGTATTCCCTCATTAAACCTTTACTTGGAAAAACCACTTGGAATAAAAACCAAGCAAAGAAAAAGAGTAAGAACCACTCCATGGTGAGGGGATCACTGACATGGAAGGTTTATGAGTCCTAGTCTTGGAAGAATGGACTCACAAACTTTGCTGCTGGCCGCCTTGGTGAAGATGTCCGCCAGTTGATCTTCACTCCTTGTGTAGCATGGGAGGATCACTTGTTGGCACTACTGCTTGTCTTACCTTGTGGCAGTCTACTTCTATGTGTTTTGTCCTCTCATGGAAGACTGAATTGGACGGCAATGTGTATTGCGGCTTGGTTGTCACAATGCATGGTCATGGGGTTGGTGATCTCAATCCCAAGTCGCCTAGAAGACTCTTTATCCAGATGAGTTCACTGGTTAATTTCCTCATTGATCTATACTCTGCTTCTGCACTTGAGCAAGACACAACCTTCTGCTTCTTACTCTTCCATGTAACCAAATTTCTCCAATGAATGTGGCAATAGCCGGTAGTTGATCTTCTGTCTGTTCTGTCTCCAGCCCAATCTGCATCACAATATCCAACAACCTCAGTGTTTTTCTGTTGCAAGCCATCCATACGCCTTGACCCGGAGCCTCCCTTAAGTATCTTAGGATTCTCTCCACCATGTTCCAGTGATGAACCTTGGATTTTGCATGTGCTGGCTCACCCTGATTTACTGCAAAACAAACATCTGGTCGGGTAATGGTTAGAATAGATCAGCTTTCCAACAATTCTCCTATATTGCTTGACATCTTCAAATGGAGTATCTTCATACTCCCCCTCTCGCAGTGTCTTGTAGCCTTCTTCAAGTGGTGTCTTGGCTTGTCTTCTTCAAGATCTCCTGCCTCCTTAGAATAATCCAAAGTATATTTTCTTTGGGGACATGAACAACCCTCCTTTGATCTGCACATCTCATCCCGAGGAAGTACTTCAGTTCACCTAGATCCTTGATGTCAAATGCGGTCTGAGAATGTCTTGGTGGCACTGATCCCCTCCTTATCACTACCAGTAATGATGATGTCGTCCACAATAGACTAGGATCACAATAATCCCGGACTTGCTGGTGAGAGTGAAGAGTGTGTGATCCGCTTGAGACTTCACAAATCCTCTTCCATTCAATGTAGTGCTTAGTTTGTGGTACCAAGCTCTTGGTGATTGCTTCAAGCCATAGATCGCCTTTCTGAGTCTGAGGACATTTCCTGGCTTTACCAATCTCTTTCATTCCCGGGAGGTGGGTCTCATGTACACTTCATCTTCTAGTTCACCTTGTAGAAAAGCATTCTTACATCCATTTGCCAAAGATCCCACTTCTAGGTTCAGCTGGCCAATGAGATGAGTATCCGGATTGTATGAAGCTTCGCCACTGGTGCAAACGTGTCTAGATAATCTTCTCCATACACTTGTGTGTATCCTCTTGCTACCAGTCTGGTTTTCTTCCTTTCTGGCTTTCCATTTGCAAGATACTTGATGGTATGCAAGAGTCTGCTGGGTCACGGCTTTCTTTCCTCTTGGAAGCTCAGTCTCATACCAGGTGTTGTTCTTGATCATGGCATTGATCTCTTCTTCAACAGACTCTCTCCATTCTTTGTCTTGCATTGCCTCTTCATAGGTGTTTGGGATGTACTCTTGATCCAATTCTCCAATGAAGACTTGATGTTCTTCTGGATATTGAGCAAGCGAGCATACTGCACTCACTGGATGTGCCACAGCTTTAGCATTGAAGTAGACTTTCGGTTGCCTGATTCTTGTGCTCCTTCGCAAAGGATGTATCTGATCAGGTGCTGCCTCATTTGTTTCTTCTGGAACTTGATCTTGAGTCTCAGGAACTGATTCTGATTTGGTCTCATCCTGATCATGAGCTTCTTGTTGATTCCCCCCTTTCAGGGTCAGGATGGGCAATTTTTTCATTTTCATTAATCACATCTTCTTCAACTACAGCTTCTGGAACAGGTGCAGTAGCTTCAGGGATATTCCTTCTTGTTTCTTGAGTTGCTGGAGACATGCCAATGCCGAAGTTCTCCAAAATGATTCTGAGGTTTGTGGCTCTTTCTGATTGCGGTAAGTCCCTCAGATCATCCCAATTCTTCACCTCATAATATCCCTTTGTTTCCACAAACTTCACATCCCTTGATATTAAAACTTTTCTGGCTACTGGATCATAGCACTTATACCCCTTTTGTGTTGGAGAGTAGCCAATGAACATCACTTTTGTGCTCCTGACATCCAGTTTGTTTCTCTGCTCCCCTGGTATCAGCACAAAGCAGAGACATCCAAACACCCGTAAGTGGTCCAAAGCTGGCTTGGTCTGGTTAAGGACTTCAAACGGTGATAAATCTTTGAGGACTTGAGTTGGAGTCCTATTGATCAGATAAGTAGCAGTCACCACCGCATCACTCCAGAATCTTTTTGGAACATTGGTGTGGAACATCATTGATCTGGCTACCTCCATCAGGTGTCTGTTCTTCCTTTCAGCAACTCCGTTTTGTTGAGGAGTATATGGACAGGCTTGTTTGATGAATAATTCCATGTTGAGCCAGGTACTGTTTGAATGCATGACTTGTGTATTCTCCACCATTGTCTGATCTGAGGATCTTCAGCTTGGCATTGAAGTGGTTGGAGACATGAGCTTGGAAATTCTTGAAGGCGTCTAACACCCTATCCTTGGACTGAATCAGTGTCAACCAAGTGTATTTGGATTTTTCATCAATGAAGGTGACAAAGTATTTGTGATTCTCCCTTGACACACATGGAGCCGTCCATACATCAGAGTGAACCAAGTCAAAGCAACTCTCATAGGTGGTGCCAGACCGTGGAAAGACTGTCCTACAATGCTTCCCCAATATGCAGGCTTCACACTCTTCATTCTTAGACACCACTCCAGGGAATATCAGGTTTAGAGCTCTTGTATGGGGATGTCCCAATCTGGCATGCCATATTGTGTTCTCAGCGCCATTAACGGTGCTAGCCAGGCAGTGAGGCATAGATGATTCTGGCACCATATTCCTCTCAAGATGATACATCTGCTGATGGTTGTGCCCTTTTCCAATGACCTTTCCTGTCTTCAGGTCTTGAAACTCAACTTCATCTGGTCTGAACACAACTTGGCAGCCCAAATCAATCGTAGCCCTTCTTACTGATAACAAGTTAGATGAAAATCCAGGCATATACAAGGCAGTAGATTCCTTATCAAACACTTTAAGGTTCCCTATCCCTTCTATCTTCACCTTATCACCATTTGCTATGACTACATTCCCTACGGCAGGCTGGATATTACTAATCAAGTTCCTATCACAAATCATGTGATGGCTTGCTCCTGAATCTATTATGATAGGTTTAGAGTCAAGAGAATGTGTACCAGCCTTCTTGGAAGCAATGAGAGCCAAGACAGTGCTCCAGATAAAGGAATTGGCGTATTTTCTGGTCACAAAGTCATCAGATGAGGTTGTACCAACTTGATTTCTCCACATGTCTTCAGTTGAATCACCCATGTGAGCAGAATACATGGTTCTCCCTTGAATTGCTTGATGCTCCTTGGGTTTACATTTATCCGGCTGGCCTTTGAGAGGATCACCATCATCTAGGCATGAAATCTTTCTTCCAGTAAAGAAATTATTTATCAGTGTGTTGAATGATGAGTCTAGGTGTAGGAGAAAGCTGAGGAACCGGTCGTTCTCATAGATGGTTTGGAGACTCTCCCATAAACACCCATAAGCGGTTTGAAGACTCTCCCATAGTCTCTTGGCGGTTTTGATGTGAGAATTGATCTTCAGGATTGGTTTTGACAAGGAGTTACAGATGAGAGCCAGAGCTTGTTGGTCTTCTTGAACCCATTGGTTGTGGTTGTTCACGTATCTATCTTCTTCAGCCATCCTCTTTGAAGTTCCAGCCTTCATGATATGGCTGTCCCAAAGTCCATGACATCCCAAGGTGATTCTGGCCACTCTTGACCATGAGAGATAATTAGGACCCTCAAGGGTCACGGAAATTATGTTTTCCTTCTCCATTTTTATGATTTGCGGAATGAGAATAACATAAAAACTTTGCTGAATAAAAGAGAAGGATAGAGAAGGTTTTGCGGAATGAAGTAGGAGCTTAAAGCTCTGATACCATGTTAGAATTGATAATTTATGAAGAGAAAGAGTATGAACACTCAAGAACACTCAAGAACACTCAAGAACAAATAAGAATAAGAAGGAGAGAAACTTATTTCCTTGATTCATTTCTTTGCAAATACATTCTAATATATAGAGAATACAAAAGACATCTTCCATAAACAAGGTCCATGAATTCATGAACTCCATAAACAAGGTCCATAATTTTGGAACCATGTTTTAGGGATCCATGATTTCTTCATGTCAACAGAAGTATCATATTTAGATCTGCCTTTGCACAGCGTTTCTACGAGAACAATCATGTTGATAAGGAAAAGATCAAAGAGTTCATGTTTGAGCTACAGAAACTTGGGTCTATAAGCAGCTCTGATCTTTTCCCTGGTGGTTTGGGATGGTTTATGGACTTTGTGTCAGGACGAGAGAGGAGACTTCACAAAGTTTTTGGTGAGGTTGATAGTTTTCTGAATCATATAATTGATGATCACTTGAAGAACCCTGAAGAAGAAACAAATCAAGATCGCCCTGATGTAGTTGACTCGCTCTTAAAAACTATGCATAAAGAAGAACAAAATGAATCACTCAAGCTCACCATTGATCATCTTAAAGGAATCATCCAAGTAAGTCAAGAGTATCTTAAAATAAGGTTTTTTTTCCTACACTTACTTCAACTTCAAACTTGTTTTTGCACTTAAATTATGGGGTTTCTTTCGGGAAAAACCCCAACACTATAGTACTAAATGTGTTTATACCGAAACTGACCAGATCAACTGATAGTATAAATAAAAAAATACCGATAATAATATTTAATGAAATGAATCTAGATATGTATACGCTAGGTTAGGTTTGCTTTTATTGATGTTTTGGTAACAAATCTTGAGTCTAAATATGTCCTTTACCATCTTGCATCTTTCTTGACCTAGAATATATATCTTGCTGGAGTAGACACTAGTGCCATCACCATGATTTGGGCAATGGCAGAGCTAGTTAGAAACCCGCGGGTGATGAAAAAAGTTCAAGAAGAGATCCGAACGTGCATCAAAATCAAGCAGAATGAGAGAATCGATGAAGAAGATATCGATAAGCTTCATTACTTGAAGCTTGTGATCAAAGAAACGTTAAGACTACACCCAGCAGCTCCTTTGTTACTCCCAAGAGAAACAATGAGCCAAATCAAGATTCAAGGCTACAACATTCCACCCAAAACCTTTCTAGTGGTTAACACTTGGTCGATAGGACGAGATCCTAAACACTGGGAAGATCCAGAAGAGTTTATCCCGGAGAGGTTTATTGGTAGTCCTGTGGATTACAAAGGGCAGAGTTTTGAGATGTTACCGTTTGGTTCTGGACGGAGGATGTGCCCTGGAATGACTTCAGCGATTGCAAGCATTGAGTTGGGACTCTTGAATTTGCTTTACTACTTTGATTGGAGATTGCCTGAGGAGAGAAAAGTTCTTGACATGGAAGAAGATGGTAATATCACCGTTGTTAAGAAAGTTCCTCTTGAGCTTCTACCAATTATTCATCACTAAATGATGGCTCAACTTTGAAAGTATACAAAAAAATAGATAAAAAGTGCAACCTTATATATGAGATTATACCTTCTCAACAGTCGATAGAGAGTATTTAATCATATGTATCATAGTATATGTTGTTTTCCCTTCCATATATACTACTTAATAAGTACCTTTATTTTAGCGATAAATAAATTTCGATGTAATGATCTTTGCAACTTGTTGATAAACGGATAGTGTGCCTTTGTGTGTTGAATAATGAAATAGAGAGTTTACTTTTCCAATATCCCTATTTCAATGATCTGTTTGGAAAATATTTATTTTACACTCCATTCATGAAAATGACTTCCACCGTTTTATAAGAATGTCATTTAAATTTTTTTTTGATATGATTGAAATACAACCGCAGAAGTAATTCATTTGATATTCAGATCGATACCTATGTAGAAAATGACATATTACACGAGAAAAGCATCTCCATAACAGGTAGTAAATGAAAAGAAATATCTAATATATTAAAACATAGTCCTATTTGAAAATTACCTTGACATGTTTTTTTTTTTGGACTTATTGAAAAATGTCGTGACTTATCTATTAACTAACATTTATATTATTAGAAATCAAGTACAAAATTGGAATGTTTAGAAACATAGATAGTAGACTAAATGAAGAATGTTTGGAAACACGGATAGCAGATTAAATATTTTCTTCTTTTTACATATTTAGTCATCCTATTTCTTTCTTATTTACATATTCTGCCAATATCATTAAAATAATATATTTAAATTAATTAATTTTAATGGTTATATAAATTTGGTACATTAATAATAAACCAACTATAATTTTTATTTTTTTAAATAATAACAAAATCTGTTGAGAAAATATAACAAAATTTTACTTAAAAATTTAAATATTTTTATAAATTATACATTAATAAATTTCGTGATTAGTAATATAATATTATTATAAATCAATTTAACTAAGTTTTTATTATAAAACAGGAAATAAAATTCTACACTATTATTTTATAAATTCTATAAATATATTCTCTATTATACAAAAATAGCAGTGTTACATTAGTTAAATATGGTAAAATTATATTAAATAGGTAAATTAACAATTTTTAAAAATTTATATACTATTAACAAATAGTAATTAGACCATTTCAAAAATGAGTTAATATGACATATTTAATTATTACATCAATAATAAATCACTAAAGATTTGAATTTTATTTTTTTAATTATAATAAAATCTGTTGAGAAGAATCTAACAAAATCTTACTTAAGAATTTAAATATTTTTATAAAATAATACATTAATAAATTTCGTTATTATTTATATAATATTATTATAAATCAATGTTAACTAAAATTTTATTATAACAAGAAAATAAAAATTCTACTTTTTTATAAATTCTATAAATATATTCTGGATTATATGAAAATAGAAGTATTACATGAATTAAATATGATAAAATTATATTAAATAGGTAAATTAACAAATTTTAAATTGTAAAGTTTTCATTTAAATAAATCATCATTCATCATTAAAATAGGCTAAAATTCATAAAATGTATAATAGCTTTATAAAAAATAAATTTATTAACATATGTTAAACTTATATATCTACAATTTTTTATTTATATTGAAACTCTCAACAATATATTATTTAAAATGTTTATATACAAAAATATAATAATATATAATAAACTTTAATTCATATACTATTTTAAAAATGTCAATAGAAAATTATGGTATTTTAGCAACTCACTTAAAATATTAATGACAAATCAAATTTTAATTTTAAATTTATTTTTGTTTTAATTATAAAAAAAATATGTTGGAAATTTTCTTTTAAAGCAATGAAGTCTTAATTTTTTGAAATAAAACTTAATATCATAACATCCAAAAAATATAATATATCAATAAATTTTAATAAATAATATGATAGATACTACTATGTATAAAATTTACTAAAAATAGGTATATATTATTTAAACAAATTAGTGTTTTTACTTATAAATTTCGTAAAACACTAAAATGATATATGGTTAAAGTATATTTTCTTATACATATTAAATAGATTTCTTTTAAATAATATAAATATATAAAATTTAAAATATATATATGCAAAATGTATAAATTAAAGAAAAAAACATATTTTGAAAGAGATTCTTTATTTGATTATTTCATATGGTTATTTTATTGTATCTAACTCGAAAAATATATTAGTAAGTAATAAAAATTAGTAACAAATTAAAATGTTTTAAACAAATCACTATATATTAATAGTGTTGAAGAAGAAATATAAAAAAAATTATATAGTTACACAATATATAGCACTAAATTAAAATTATATAAATAAAATGTTTGTAATAATATCAAATACATTTATAAAATAGAAAAATATCTGCACGGACGTGCGGGTTAAAATCTAGTAATTAAGTTATAACTAGATTCTAATCTGCGCTAAAACGCGGATAATTTTTCGATGAAAATTTCTTACTATAACGATTTTTATTTATTTGAAGTAAACTTTGGTATAACATATGTAATCCGAAGTCCGAACCGAATCCAAACTAAAAAAATTGATGCGTATATACCCAATTGTAGGCATATATAATAATTTTATATTAGTAAATAAAATATAAATAATTAGTTATTTAAATTTAGTATAATAAAATTAAATTGATTATTTAAAAATAATATATTACTTATTTAGTTCTTTAATTTTAGGCTAGTATATATATTTAATAATACTCAAGTTACGTAGAAGTAGAAATAATAGAAAATTTAGGTAATTGTCATACCTAAACTATTTGTAAGTAGATAAAAATAAGAATTTGTTTTAATATAATAGATTTAGTATAATATAATTAAATTGATTATTTAAAAAAATAATAGATTACTTATTTAGTTCTTTAATTTTAGGCTAGTATATATATTTAATAATATTCAAAATATGTAGAAGTAGAAATAATAGAAAATTTAGGTAATGATCTTATCTAGACTATTTGTAAGTAGATAAAAATAGGATTCTGTTTTAATATAATAAACCAGATTTTAATTCGCGCTTTCAAAGCGCGAGATTATTTTCAACACAAACCAAATTATATGAAATAATACGTATTTTTGATTATGTATCTACATTTAAATGTTACAAATGAAGCGTTATATCCAGTGTTTCGGGTCACGACCCGGACCCGCGGTTAAACTGACTAACTGATGACTTTATATGGAGTCTGGTTTGTTTTTATTCTTTAAACTCGTTATTTAAATTTTTTATAAAATCCGCAAAATATGCCTAAAATTTGGGACCCGACTACTATATCCACCTATGGATAGCCACTATGTAATACAATTTGATTTAAATTTTCATATTTTAATTTATGAATGTTTAGATGAATGGTGGATATATACTATGAATGTTATGCTCTTATTTTACAAAAGTTAGTCAAACTAATTTATCATTTTGTTGTAAGGGTAATGGATCAATATTCGAGATGATACATACTAAATTAGAAATAGATAGATGAATGTGAGATGGATTTTGACCCGCATTGTAAGCGTAATAGATCAATATTCGAGAGGATACATACTAAATTAGAATAGATACATGAATGTGAGATGAATTTTGACCCGCACTTAATGTTTCTTATTAGATTTTGATCAAATATTAATATTTATTATTAGATTTTCACCCGCATTTTAATGTTTCTTATTAGATTTTAATAAAATATTAATGTTTATTGTTAGATTTTGACTAGTACTTTTTAAATCGAGATGAATTTTTATTCAAATATTTATTTACTCAAAATTAGAAATCTTATACATGTGTATCTTTTTATTAGAACATTTGTTTTGAAGTATATATAATAAAAATAAATTTACATTAATATAATTTTATGAAAATAAGATAATTAATTTATATAACCTGCTTCATATATTATAATACAAATTTTTAATTTTTAATATTCGTAAAATTTTATTTTATTATTATATTTGTTTCAATATTATTATACAAATTAACTATTGTTATTATACTCGTCTTATACATGAGAAATTTTAATATTTTAATTTAAATATGTATATTAACTTATGAAATGATTTATTAGTTCATATATTGTATTCAAATATTGTTTAATAAGTTGAAGTATGTTATAAAATTCATAAATATAATTTATTTTTTTATTTTATAATTTATAAATAGTTAATTAATGAATTAAATTACTTTATATTTATTACTTGGTGCAGTAATTTAATTATGAATATAAATTATATATATAAATATTATAGATTTTTATTATATAAATGAATAATAAATAATTTTTCGTTTTAAATATAGTTAATATTAATAATGGCTTTATTATTTAAAAACAAATCTATATTTACATTTTAAATAAAATATATTAAAAGATATTATTAAATCTAATCTGATGAAAAGATACTTAAGAATATCTTTTTTAGATATCTTATTTTGAAAGTATTAAGATAATTGGTTAGATATAATATATATTTAATAATAATTAAGTTAGTTGTAGGAGAATAAATAGAAAATTAAAAAAAATGTAATGACCCAATCTAGACTACTTATATGTAGATAAAAATAGGACTTATATAATGATTTTTTATTTATTTGAAATAAACTTCAGTATAAAATATGTAATCCGAAGTTTGAAACCGAATCCAAACTAAAAAAACTAATGCGTATATACCAAGTTGTAAGTATATATAATTATTTTATATTAATAAATAAAATATAATTAATTAGTTATTCAAATTTAGTGTAATATGAATTGAATTGATTATTTAAAAAAACAATAGATTACTTATTTAGTTCTTTAGTTTTAGGCTAATATATATATTTAATAATATTTAAGTTATGTAGAAATAGAAATAATAGAAATTTAGGTAATGGTCATACCTAAACTATTTATAAGTAGATAAAAATATGATTCGGTTTTAATATAGTAGATGGTGGAAAATTTTACTTTTCTTCGTGGAATAATATATGAACAATTTATTGATTTACATGACGTAACTATAATTTGTTTTTGGATAAATGGGCTTCTTATTTTTTTTGAAATACCACATTATTTTGCTTTTATAAAATACAAATAGTCTAACTAAATAATAAATCTGAAAGTCACGAGTCAAATTTGATCCAACGAGTTCACTTTCACTATCCAGAAACAGATCCCTACTATTGTAGATATATACATCCTTTTTTCTGGAACTAAGTGCCATCTAGAAGATAATTTGCCCTAGACACATACTTTCATGAGTCGACCATTTATAGAAACAAAGGAAAAAAAAACCCTCAAGTTGAATTTTCTTTATGAGTCCATCATTATCCTTTGACCATTATCGAAAAAACCCCCTGAATTGAAAAGAGCCGTGCAGAGATCATCTTCTTAGACCACCTCCATCAACTAGTTTTTAATCTAAAAAGTGATGGATTCCACCATTTTTCTTTAAAATCTATTTTTAAAAATCTCTAATTAAAAACTAATTTTGCACTATTTTATAGGTCCTACTAACATATATCGATCCACGATTAATTCATTTTTAATTTTTTTTTCTTTTTTTTAAATCATACCAAAAAAGTAAAACCTCTCAGATATTATTACGGATGGACGTGCCCTTAACGTCTGAACTCTTAAAAGCTTTCTTGATTCCAACGGTGAAAAGTCTTTTCATCTTTCTTTAAATCTAAATTCTTAACCACTTGGAAAAACAGAACAGAGTAGCAAGCAAGAACACAATATGTCTATTTTCATCTACTTCCTCTGGCTTTTGCTACTTCTCTTAGTAACAATAACCTTCACAAAAAAGTTCCAAACCTCGAAAACAAACCTTCCTCCAGGCCCACAAAAGTTGCCTATCATCGGGAACTTACATAACCTCGAAGGGTTACTACACAAATGTCTCCAAAGACTTTCCAAAACACACGGACCAGTGATGAAACTCCAGTTCGGTTTTGTCCCTATAGTCATAATCTCTTCAAACCAAGCAGCAGAAGAAGTTCTCAAAACCCATGACCTAGATTGTTGCAGCCGACCAGAAACCATAGCAACGAAGAAAATCTCTTACAACTTCAAAGACATAGGGTTCGCTCCTTACGGTGAAGAGTGGAGAGCCTTGAGGAAGCTGGCTGTGATCGAGCTATTCAGCTTGAAGAAACTCAACTCTTTTAGGTATATAAGAGAAGAAGAGAATGACTTGTTAGTCAAGAAACTCTCTGAAGCTTCTCAAAAACAATCTCCTGTGAATCTTAAAAAGGCTCTTTTCACTTTAGTCGCTAGTATCATCTGTAGACTAGCCTTTGGTCAGAATCTTCATGAATCCGAGTTTATCGATGAAGATGGTATGGAGGAACTAGCATCAAGGTCAGAGAAGCTTCAGGCAAAATTTGCTTTCTCTAATTTCTTCCCTGGAGGTTGGATTGTTGATAGAATCACAGGTCAAAGCAAGAGCTTAGAAGGACTATTCTCAGAGCTAGACGACTTCTTCAACCAAGTGCTTGATGATCATTTAAAGCCAGGAAGAAGTGTGTTAGAGACTCCAGATGTTGTGGATGTGATGATTGATATGATGAATAAACAAGGTGGAGATGGCTCTTTTAAGCTCACAACTGATCATATCAAAGGAATCATCTCTGTAAGCAATTTAATCTAATCTCTCTTTTGGTTTTGTTAACTTTCTTGCTTTAATCTTGATTGTGTTTTTGGACTTAATTAATACTCCTTCCATTCCGAAAAGATCCATATTTTAGAAAAAAAGTCATTTCAAAATATACATTTTTTACATTTTCAATATATTAATTAATGTAAATTGTACACTTCATTCTGTTTATTATAATTTTATTGGTTAAAAATTATAGGGAATATTTAACAACGAAAAATAATACATTGGTAACTAAATTTAAAATGTTTTCTAATAAGTGAGAAAATTCTAAAAGATACATCTTAAACAGAGGGAGTAGTTTGTGGTTTCCACTAGTATTGCCATAATGTAACATTTCGGATTGAAGTGGTAGGTAGTTTTTGTGTGTGCTTGTGGGGTATACGTTATAATTGAATAAGGTATCAAAATAGCTGCGGATCATTATCAAATTTACACTAGTTTAATCCAAGTTGTAGAACTCTCTAAGTGGATAAACACTCTATTAAGTTTCATTTAGATAACTTATGAAAAGTCAACATTTGTAACATTAAGAAAAAATATACGAAACAAACATTGTTTATTAGATTTATAAACATGTTTTCATGATGTCTTTGCAGCTATATCATTATCATATACTGTGATAACAAGCTTATATTGAATGCATGGTAAGAGTCAATTTGGTGACGAGTTTAGAATTAGCAATCTGATTTTTAGTCATGTAAACTCCAATTCTTCAACGTGTAATTAATATTTATCATGAAAAATATACTAATTCTGTAAATCTTCAAATATTATATGTAAGCAATTCTCTGAATTTTTATTCTATGTTTTTGCTATTTGCATAAATTTTCCCTTGCATTATGGTCTTCATTCAACACTCTTGGATTTAGGATATATTTCTCGCCGGAGTAAACACAAGTGCGACGACCATACTTTGGGCAATGACAGAGCTAATGAGACATCCAAGTGTGATGAAGAAAGTGCAAGATGAGGTTAGGACAGTACTTGGTGAATCAAGAGAGAGAATCACAGAAGAAGATCTTAACCAACTTAACTACTTCAAGCTTGTAATAAAAGAGACATTCAGATTACACCCCACAGCTCCACTTTTATTACCAAGAGAGACAATGTCACCAATCAAGGTCCAAGGCTACGACATTCCCAAAAAAACACAGATGATGATCAACGTTTACGCGATAGCACGCGATCCAAAACTTTGGGACAATCCTGATGAGTTTAAACCTGAAAGGTTTAGTGATAGTCCTGTTGATTACAGAGGGTTGAACTTTGAGCTTTTGCCCTTTGGCTCTGGTCGAAGGATATGTCCCGGTATGACAATGGGCATCGCAATGGTCGAACTAGGACTGTTGAACTTGCTTTACTTCTTTGATTGGATATTGCCTGAAGGGACAACAGTGAAAGATATCAATATGGAAGAAGAAGGTGCGGTTATTATTAGCAAGAAAGCTCCTCTCGAACTTGTGCCAGTTCGTCCTCGTTAAAGAAATTGAAAAGACAAAGACATATCTTAAAATATGAGAAATGCTTTATTTTCTCAATATCTTGTAGTGGAGTAATAATGTTATTATTTATAGGATCGTAAGTTCTTATATTTTCTTTTAATTTGCATTTGGCATGGGTATTATGTATGTTGAATACAATATATCAATAAATTCATGTGACGAAAGTTTGATGTGAATATGATACATTTAATAACATAATTACATGTAGCGCTATAAATTATTTGGTCTAACCAAAAGATAATTTTATCACCAACATATACACATATTTTTATTTAGTGAATGTGATATTTAACTAGATGATTTCTTTTTAAGCGCAGGCTGTGATCTTGATTTGTTTTACACATTTTGTTTTGTAAATTTGTATACAAAATTATATATGTAAGAAATATAATACTATTTTTTATGTATACCAAGCTTTTAAGCAGAAACTAATTATTTTATAGTGAATTTTTCAGTTTTTTGCGGATTAACAATAATTTGATCATTTCCGGATTACTTTTCGAGTACATCTATATACTAAAACATAAATTTCTTAGTTTGAAGGAAAAAAGTGGTTTCACTGGTCACAACTTGACACTTTCTTATGGATAGTATTTTTTAATGGAAAAGACACTTTTCCGGTCAACAATTTGCAACTTGCTTCTCTTGAAACATAATTTTGGAGAAAAATGAACCTTAAAAAGGAAGAGGAGGATTTTGATGATCCTCCAAACAGACTTAGACTTATTGAGGCAGTCCCTCTTTGTACCTGAAATCAAGACTTATTAAATCGATGTATCATGGATCAATAATGGTCATATGATTGAGTTTTAAAGATTAAATGGGTGATGAATTCATGATCGTGGAAGAAGCCTCTCAGTCTTACATGCTAAGATAGAAAAGTTGTTTAGGAAAATGTCGTGTGGGAGAGATTTGAGAATTCCCACCATCTGAATTGAGACTAATTGCTCGAATATAGTAGATATTACCACAAACCCTATAGATTGGTTGGCTTTCAAGTCAAAGATAAATTTGTTTCACCTTTTCTGGATCATTTTGAGAGAGTGAGTTTGATCATATTCGGGGGAGTAGAAATGTATCAGCAGATTCATTAGCAAATGAGGATTTGAACTGATGTATAGTATTTGACAACAATCACAAAAAACGCTATAAATCATTTCAAAATGTGACCTTTTAAAATTAAAAGTTTGTTTGCACTAACGTTTGCGGACGGTTGTGTGTGGATAAATAATAAAGAAATATTTTAAAATTTAAATTAAATTTTCAAAATTGCAGTAATATATATATATATATATATATATATATTAATTTACATTCACAAATAATATCATAATTTATTTTATAGAAACTTTAAGCTAAGAAAATCCACTAGTTTTATGCGGATTAACAATAATTTGATCATTTCCGGGTTACTTTTCGAGTACATCTATATACTAAAACATAAATTTCCTAGTTTGAAGGAAAAAAGTGGTTTCACTGGTCACAACTCGACACTTTCTTATGGATAGTTTAATACATTTTGGAAAACAAAGAACGACAATTTTTTAATGGAAAAGACACTTTTCCGGTCAACACTTTTCAACTTGCTTCTCTTGAAACATAATTTTGGAGAAAAATGAACCTTAAAAAGGAAGAGGAGGAGGATTTTGATGATCCTCCAAACAGACTTAGACTTATTGAGGCAGTCCCTCTTTGTACCTGAAATCAAGACTTATTAAAATCGATGTATCATGGATCAATAATGGTCATATGATTGAGTTTTAAAGATTAAATGGGTGATGAATTCATGATCGTGGAAGAAGCCTCTCAGTCTTACATGCTAAGATAGAAAAGTTGTTTAGGAAAATGTCGTGTGGGAGAGATTTGAGAATTCCCACCATCTGAATTGAGACTAATTGCTCGAATATAGTAGATATTACCACAAACCCTATAGATTGGTTGGCTTTCAAGTCAAAGATAAATTTGTTTCACCTTTTTCTGGATCATTTTGAGAGAGTGAGTTTGATCATATTCGGGGGAGTAGAAATGTATCAG
This sequence comes from Moricandia arvensis, assembly GCA_905132765.1. Lineage (NCBI taxonomy): Eukaryota > Viridiplantae > Streptophyta > Magnoliopsida > Brassicales > Brassicaceae > Moricandia > Moricandia arvensis. The sequence continues at coordinate 31,807 of CAJHQP010002547.1, forward strand.
CAGATTCATTAGCAAATGAGGATTTGAACTGATGTATAGTATTTGACAACAATCACAAAAAACGCTATAAATCATTTCAAAATGTGACCTTTTAAAATTAAAAGTTTGTTTGCACTAACGTTTGCGGACGGTTGTGTGTGGATAAATAATAAAGAAATATTTTAAAATTTAAATTAAATTTTCAAAATTGCAGTAATATATATATATATATATATATATATATTAATTTACATTCACAAATAATATCATAATTTATTTTATAGAAACTTTAAGCTAAGAAAATCCACTAGATTTTTAAACATTAATATAATACATAAAAAGATATATAATATATAACTGAAACAAAATATTCTTTTAAAAGGTCTAAAAGAAATCTTCAAACGAATTTTATTGAAATTATAACTTTCATCTAAACTAAAATAAATAAATAAATATAATTTTTAATTATTATAATATATTATATTAATAACTGTTTTATTTAATCATAATAGCATGTTTTGATATTTTATAATGTTATAATGTGTTAATATTTGTAATTTATTATTAAACCGCTGCAGTATTACATAATCAACAAATCATAAATATCCCGCAAACACACCAATTTTTAAATGATGTACATGTCATATAAATTGCTTAATAACATTCAAAATCATAGTGACCCATATTTGCAAACTTCCACAACCAATCAAGCCTTAAGTTATATTATCTACGTTAATTCTAATTGATGCTAAGTTTTAGATGGTGTGTTCAAGTTTGTTTTAAAAAATGCAGTATGGGAAATAACGTTTTAGAGAAGAAATTTATAAAACACTAGTGGTTGGTTTGTGATTCTTCGCCCAGGAATTTATCTTCATTACGTATGTTGTTTACAGCATAAACAAACGTTTTCATATATTTTTTCTATCATCAGCGTAAACAAGCTCTATTTAAACTCTGCTAATCAAACATGGGACTCTGCATCAATAAAGACGAAATGATGATTGACTGCGATCATCTCGAGCAAGATTGTCTCCCCTTATATTTTGAGTCTAGGAAACATGAATGATATAAACTGTAATAAATCTCTTGTATTCGTTGAATTCCTTCTAGATAAATTGTAAATACAAGTCATTCATCTATAATGATATTGTATTTATTAATTGATAACAATCTGTTAAAATTACATGATATTGTCTAAAATTCTTCATTTTTGGGTTTTGTTATTTTTTATTTTGTATTTTATTATATTTATTCTCTTACAATAGTTTTTGAGAATTTTATTTTGATATCTATTAATTAGTGGTAGTGGGTTTTCATCAATATGTTGTTACTTTCAGTTAACTTGATTGTAGTGTTTAAAAGGAAAACAACTGTCAGATTCAGAGTTTTTTTCATTTCTTTGATACTTTTGATAAAATGTGCTAAAATATCGTAAATAAATTTTCTTATTTTTCTTATTTTTCTTTTATATTCTTAAATTTTGTGTATTTCTATATCATGTACTTTGAGTTATACCATATTTTATCAACTTTTTATATTGTTATATTTGTTTTCTAAACTATTTTAACTATTTATTAATATTTGATTGTGGCTTTTCATCAATTTTCATTTTTCTAATTTTTAGATTAAACCAAAAAGAGCAAAATTTTCATTAAATTCATTATTTTTTATATTTCGTTGGCTTGTGCTTAATATAATCTGAAAAAGATATTGTAATTATATTTTTTTCCTTCTCTTCTTATAAATTTTATTTGTTCTTGAAAAATTATTTATTATTCATATTATCTACAGTAACTAAATTATTATTCGTTAACTAAATTTTTCATCCAACTCTTATGTATTTATGCTACAGTTTTATTGTATTATATGTTACATTTACTCTTCAATAAAATCTATTATGTATTAATATCAGGAAGCTATTATATATTAATATTTAGTTATGCTTTTTTATCATTTTTTCTCGTTTATTTTTGGTGATCTTAAGTTTTTGTTAACAATTTATATATAGATGTTACTGAGTTTTGTTGAATTTAACCCTTTTTGTTGGCGTAGGTTGATTAAAAGAAACAATAGCATAAATGGATATTACTATTTTATAGTCGTTAAATATTTATTAATAATTTTTGTACAAAATAATAGTACAAAAACATAGGGTAATTAATAAGTTTTGAAATTACGATGAGGTATCAATTGGAAAGTGCCTAAAAATTAGGTGTCATATTTAACAATTTATATACAGATGTTACTGATTAATCACACACAACTCTATAAAAAGAAAAAGAACACTCCTGAAAATAAGAAAGGCCATCACTTTTTCATAAGAAAAAGAACATCATTTTCATAAGAAAAAGTAACGATATTAAACGATCGAATTTCCACATTGTCTTTTCAAAAGTGTTTCCATCTTGTACGAGTTATTATATTTTAAACATTGACAGACTGATGGGACACGAAATACAGGACTTAATTAGTCTTTTATTCCTTCATTTTCATATCACTACAAGAAAATACAAGTTTTACTAGAACGGTGTTTCTTAGTAATTTCCTAGTAAATAACACTTTACTAGAAAATTACGAGAAAACACGCTTCATCGTGAATCATTCATCGTAAAGCTTTTTTCTCGTAATTTCTTAGTTAATTTAGGAACGGTTTTTCTCTTAAAAACGTGAATAACTATTTCCTCGTAATGTCCTCGTAAACCTTCCTCGTAAGATCGTATTAACAATTTTTCTCGTAAAGGCATCGTAAAGCTTTACGAGGAATTTACTTCGAAGTTTTATGAGGACCTTACTTCGAATAGTTTACGAGGAATTTACTTCGATATTATACGAGGACCTTACTTCGAAAAGTTTACGAGAAATGTATCTCGAAACGTTTTTTCCCTATTAAAAAAATAATAATTAAAATAAATATAAATAATATATTTTTTGAAAATTAAAGAATCCAAATTATAAATTAAAAAAGAAATAACAAAATATTATATATATAACTAAATATTTAATTTTTAAATTCATAATATGCAATTAAAAAAAACTACACTACGGATGCTGCTTGTTAAATTGACGAATGAAGTCGTCATTCCGGAACCCCCCTCGTCAATGTTGCTCAACGACGGTTGTAACTATGACGGTGGATGATGTTGGGTTGGAAGCCCTCCGTTTTCCCGTCTGACATGCAACATCTCCGCCACTACCGGGTTTCCGACCGCCAAAACGTCCAAGATTTCGGAGAGAGAACTCACATGAGATTGCGTCGCCTGCAACTCCGAGCGCAGCTGAACAATGACATCGTGCTGTTCCTGAGCATAAGACGATGTCGCTGCGCGGACATCGTTAACGGAACCAATCCCAACAATACGTTCTTTTTTCCTAGGAGCGGCCTTTAAATAAAAAGATTGATTAATAACGTTAAAAAATAAATTAAATAAATAATAAAAATTAATAGAAAAACAAATTAATTATTTACCTACTCGTAAATCTTATCCACTTCAGGAGTGCATAATATGATGGGTGTCCCAGACTATTGAGTCAGCTGGGTCTGGCGGTATTCAACCCGAGCAGCAACCTCGTTGTAGATCCGCTCGGATCTAGGATCTACAAAATGCCCACCCTTGTTCCGGTGGGTCCTCTCGTAAAGCTCTTTCAGTGATGGAAGAGCTTCTGTCTCTTTAGCCTAAAAAAATAATTTTAAAGATTAATTATTAATTAGAAAAATATAAATAGATTAAAAAAATATTAATTAGTTATTAAATTATTAATTTAATTACCATGTCTAGACGGATTCCCGCATGAGGTTTTCGACCCCCGGTGTGAAGCATCTTAGTGTTGCCATGCTCGTCTCTTGTCATGCGGTTCTCAGAATTTGTGTAGGAGGTTCTGATCGAGTCCGGCAATCCCCAGTAACTGATGAGGCCATCCCACACCGTCAATGTGAGGCAATCGGGTTTCCCCGCCTAATAACTATCGACCTGAAAAAAAATATTTTTAAAATTATTTGAAGTCAATGATATAAATTGTATTAAATTTTGAAATCCACCTGAAAATTGCTCTTCCAGTTGTAGACCATGTCGAGCAATCACGTTGTTGCCTTCGCCTCAAACTCCTTCTTCACCCTCTGGTGAATCCCTATGGACCAACGATATTTTTGCTGTAACAAGAAAATATTAAATTAATTAGTTTAATAATATTAAAATTTATAAATAATTAAAAAATAAATATTTACGGCGAACGTTTTGAACCAGGTCTTTTTGGTGTGGCTAGCCGTCATTTTCTAGTTTTAAGCTAGATTGGGAAAGTATCCCTTGATACAATCGGTGACGCTCTGGGCGACACACCCGTCAACATTAAACCTGAACAAAAAAACAAAATAAAAATATTAATTAAATTTGTTAATTTTTGGTTAATTAAGAAATAAATTAAAAAACATTTTTAAAAAATGAAACATACCATAATATGTTGTGGCCGTCCCGTCGAAAAGGATCTAACTCAGATAGCCCTTCTCTGCCTGAAGCTGTCATAATGTCCTCGACCGTGTACACCACAAATGGAACGGTTGGCGACACCTCCAAATCGGGATGAACTTCGGCGGCTGGTGGAGGAGGAGGAGGAGGAGGAGGTGGGAACTGAGTTTCAGGAACACTTTCGCCATCCGGAATCGTAGAACCGGGAGCTGAAGAAGATGATCCACCAACCTCACGACCGAAAAGATTTCTTTAATGAGTACTCCCCTGATGAGACGACCTCTGAGCCCTAGCAACCTTGTCATGTCTAGGCATCTAAATTTTTTTTAAAAAATTTCAACATTAATTCCCGATCATTTAAAAAACAGTTAAAAAAGTAAATCAACCTAATCTAAATTTCCTAAACTACCCACCTAATCTAAATTCTCTAAACTAACCACCTAATCTAAATTCCCTAGTCTAATCACTTAATTAGGAGTTAGAGAGTACCTTAAGAGGATTTTGAGAGAAAATTGCTACAAATGAGAGCTCGAGTTTATAAAGGAAAATGTACTAGAACTTTACGAGGAAATAGCGAGTCCCGCGTTTCCGTGTACTAGGAATTTACGAGGAAAATGTACTAGGACTTTACGAGGAAAAAGCGTGTCCCGTGTTTTCCATTTACTAGGACTTTACGAGGAAAATGTACTAGGACTTTACGAGGAAAAAGCGAGTCCCGTGTTTTCTTTTACTAGGGTTTTACGAGGAAGAGGTTTGTAAATCCCTAAACTTAACACCCCAAACCCCAAACCACAACTTCTTTGACTTATAACATCTTCTACAACAAAACTCCAAACCTCTTCTACACCTAAACCCCAAATTCAAATTCATTTTTGAGATTAAACAAACTTGAAACATACATAATTCAAATTCGTTTTGTGATTAAACAAATTTAAAACATACATAATTCAAATTCGTTTTTGTGATTAAACAAATTTATAAAACATACATAATTCAAATTCGTTTTGTGATTAAACAAACTTAAACATACATAATTTAAATTCGTTTTTGTGATTAAATAAACTTATAAAACATACATAATTTATTCGGAAACATTCTCAGAATTTGTAGAAACATCATCATTTTCGTAAAACTCGTTCTCAACACCGTCGTCCGTTGAGTGATCAGAAACATCTTCGTATTCACGATTATGCGGATCAATGAGTATGATGTCATCAATTTCTGCTTCAAGTTATTCGATTTCCTTCGTATTTTCTTCTTGTAATGGTGGTTTTTCTCCAACGATTATTCATCCTCGAGGTGTAACTTTGGTAACAGATAACCAATTGATTCCCGAGGTAGTAATCCGAGGGTATGCAATGAAGCAAACTTGATCTGCTTAGGAAGCTAATATGAAAGGCTCGAATTTGTTGTACCTGCAGCGTAGAAATTAGTACTCAGAACATGTATGTCAAAAAAAATAATTTGTTGTACCTTCGTCCATCATTGACATCAACTACACCGTTCTTGTTAATCCGAACACCTCTGTTGACGACAGGGTCGTACCACTCACACTTGAAGATAACGCATTTCAGACTCATTCCTGGGAATTGAACTTCATAAACCTCCTGCAATATCCCGTAGAAATATGTTTCGCCTTTCACACATATTCCATAATTACTTGTCGCCCGGTGTCTACCATAGTCATAGGTATGGAAAGTATAGCCTCGGGTGAAATACATCGATGATGTAGTGACCTTTGCAACTGGACCTTGAAGTAATTCTCTAAACCATGTGGGATACTCAGGATCGTCATAATCAACCTGCAAAAAAAATAGTAGAACTTCACATTATACTTACTTTGCATAATATATGCATAAAATCTATAATAAATACATATTTCTTCAACCACTTGATAAAGTGTTGATCTTTCCTTTTGTCTAACTTAGTTGTCGATATACCAGGTATTGCTTCTTCGAGTTGAGTCGCAAATTGGCTATAAAAGTATGTTATGTTACTTAATCAATTGAATATATAAATATAGATATATATATATATAAGTGTGTATGTTTATATGTTTACCTTTCAAAATAACCAATCAATGGATGCTCGCAATTGAGAAGAATATAAAGGTGTGCACTATGGACGTCTTCATCACTCGACCACCAAACCTCTTTCAATTTCTCACCCAATCCCCCAATTTTAACAAAAGATGTCTGGAACATCTTCTTCCATATATGTCGGCACGACACCACCATCATCATATCTTCTTGGAACTCGTTTCCTTGTACGTGCTTTCGGTGCAAAGTAGTACGATGTGAAATGTGATGTTTCTTCCGTCAAACTTCCCGCAATAATAGAACCTTCAACTTTTGCTAGGTTTTTGGCTTTTCCTTTCAAAGTTTTCATGGTCCTTTCATACTGATACATCCATCCATAATGCACAGGTCCACGAAGTAATGCCTCATACGGAAGGTGGACAACTAGGTGTTCCATGACGTAAAAAAAAAACAGGCAGAAATAGTTTCTCCAAGTTGCACATTAAGATGGGGATGCTTTCATGAAGTTGTTGGACAACTTTCTCTTTAAGAGTGTGGGTGCTCAGATCCCTAAAAATGCTCTACTTCCTTATATATTACAGAAACAAAAAAAATTAAACACATTACTATATTCATATATATATATATATATGAAGAAATAAATTAATGTTTGCGTTTTTTATATTAATTACCTGAAAGTGTTTCATGTACTTTTGTAGGTAGTAGCAGGGAAATAGTCGCTGCATAAAGACATGACAATCATGGCTCTTCATCCTGGAGAATTTTTGCCCTTTCTCAACACATCTTGAGAGATTTGAAACTTACCCATCATGGAACTTCACTTCTGAAGCAACCCAGTTGAACAACACAGACTTTTTTCTGATGAAAGTCTGAATATCGGAACTAGAACTTTCCCATTGCTTTTTATATGTAGCTCACTCCTTGAGCAGATATCGGGTAAGTCCAGCCTCGATTTTACGTTGTCTTTTGTCTTTCCTGGGACATTCAATATAGTGTTCAGGATGTTCTAAAAAAAGTTTTTCTCTATGTGCATCACATCGAGGTTGTGGCGCAAAAAAAGATCTTTCCAATATGGCAATTCCCAAAATATACTCTATTTGTGCCAATTATGCTGCACACCATAAGAATCATGCATATTACTGGGAACATGTCAATTCCCACCACGAGGAGCTGTTTCTAGAGCACCGTAGTAATCGATATGCGCTTTGATTTGTTCTCCAATTAAGTATGGAGGAGGAGTGTCTCTGACAACCTTTTTGTGCTTGAACAATGTCTTGTTTCTTCGGTATGGGAGGTAAACAGGAAGAAATCGACGGTGACAATCGAACCAAGTAGTCTTTCTACCATTCTTCAACTGAAACGCATCTGTCATTCCATTACAATATGGAAAAGCTAATGTCCCATGTGTAGTCCATCCAAACAACATCTCATATGCAGGAAAGTCACTTATGGTCCACAAAAGCATCGCTCGCATCGTAAAATTTATTTTCGTTGAACAATCATATGTCCTCACCCCTGTTGACCACAAATCTTTCAACTCTTTTATCAATAGTTGTAGAAAAACGTCGAGAGATCTTTTTGGATGCTTTGGACCAGGTATTAATATGGTCAATAATAGAAACTCTCGTCGCATGCACATCTCTGGTGGCAGGTTATACGGTGTAAGAAAGACTGGCCATAATGAATATTGTCTCCCTGACATTCCAAATGGACTAAATCCATCAGTGCATAATCCAAGATACACATTCCGGCTATTGCTAGCGAAATGTGGATGTACATTGTTAAAATGTTTCCAAGCTCTTGCATTTGATGGATGAGTCATATCTCCATCCGTCTGAGTATGCTCGGCGTGCCATCTCATCCTTCCAGCAGTCTCCTCTGATTGGTACAAATCTTTTCGATCTGTCTGTGATTGGTAGGTACCACATCCTTTGGTACGGTACCCTATTACGCCCTCAACCTTGCGGTTTGAATCGTGGCTTCTTACAAAATTGACATTCTTCTAACTTTTCATCATCTCCCCAGTAAATCATGCAGTTGTCGATGCAAACGTCTATCATCTCCAAGGGCAACCCAAGACTATATACCAATTTCTGAATCTCATAATAAGATTCAGCAAACACATTATCTTCTAGCAAATACTCTTTAAACAAGTCTGCCCATGCATCCATACAATTTTCAGGTAGATTGTGATCAGTTTTAATACTCATCATTCTAGCAGCCAACGACAATTTTGACAGACCTTCTCTACAATCACTGTAAATTGGCTCATTCGCAGCTTCTAACATTTCATAAAACTTTTTTTGCATCTAAGTTAGGTTCTTCAACTTCATCATCATCATGAGTTACAAATGCATCACCTACCATATCATGAACCCTATCACAATCTACCATTTGTTCCTCCTGGTGATGATAGCTATTTTCATTAAGCAAATGATTAACCGATTCAACCTCAAAATTGCTATTACTACTGCTAGCTTCATTCCTACAACTAGCATCTTCTCCATGTTGATACCAAATATAATAATATGGCATAAAACTTCTATTTATTAAATGCTTCCAAACATTTTCACGAGGGCCTAATTTTGTATTGCAGCATTTCCGACAAGGACAAAACATCTTACCACTTTCCTGCGTGAGTGCTGTAGAATCTGCTTGATGCATAAACGTCTCCAACCCTTCGAGAAATTCTTTCGTCACTCTCCCGTTATTATCTCTGTGTGAATACATCCACTTCCGCAACTCGAAAATATTTCCCGGACTGGACATTTTTTTTTCTTTGATCAAGCTTATAGCTGATTTTTTTTGGTGTGATTGAAATGAATCACAAATGGTGGTATTTATAGAAATTTTGGAATCTGAATATGTACTAGGAAATTGGGAGGAAAAGTAGGTACAAAACACGTTTTAGATTTAAAATATATATTTTCTAGCCAGTTCCTCGCTAATTTTAAGTAAAAGAATTTTTCCTCTTAATTTCGTAGTAATGTTTTACTAGGAATTTACGAGGAATACTTTTACTACGATATTACGAAGAAATGTTCTTTTACCACGTAGTTTCCTCGTAATTTTACTACGGCTTTACGAGAAAACATTTTTCTCGTACGTTACGAGGACTTTACGAGGATACTCGTTTTCCTCGTAAATCCGAAGTAAACTCGTAGTAAATTTACGAGGAAAATTTTTTCTAGTAAAATTTCCTAGTAAATGCCGAATTTTTTTGTAGTGTATGGGTGATGGAAACTATAAAGGGTCAATTTGTTGACTATTCATAGGGGATGGCAAAATGAAGAATATAGCCATAGAAAAAGTGATGTGACAATTAGGGACAAAGTTGGACAGTTTTCTCCTTTCAATCGATGGCGCGTGCAAATGAGGCGAGTGCAAATGAGGCGAGTTAGACGTCTGAAGCGTAACATAAAACTCTAACAATAACGTAATGAAAATGCCATGTCTTATGGACATGAAGTAATCAGACGGAAACGCTATACTATATTATATATGCAATAGTATAGAACAAGATCGATCGTATGACAGCACCAACATTTATGCATCTGGGACTGGAATGTAGGCGGAAATGCAATAAAAATAATAATTTAGACGTTGGAAACTAAAAAAAACTTGCAAACGTTGGACTGTAAAATAGGCTTGGAATATAAGAAATATGAACATATGCGGACAAGGCGGGTGCCAAACGTTATATTATACTATATATGATATAGAATAGCCTGCGAAGACTGAGAGGAAACAAGATGCTTTTGAGGCGGCATAACATGAGACATAAACGTATGGATACATATGCAATAGAAAAAACGATGTATGTAGTAAAACAAAAGCAGTCACCTGGTTGGAACTGTGTATTAGGAAGTTACAAATAAAACTAGTGTATACATGACAAAGTATATGTACAATATAACATCCTAACGAAAACGAGAATTACAAGCTTTTATGAGAGAAAGCAATTAGACATGGGAGGAGCATACAAAACAATAGTAATTGTAGTCTCGTTAAAGAACTATACTTTAATATGTTTAAGATAGTATAGTGCGATATTTAAAAAGAAAAAATAGATTCTCTGAAGGACATTGTAAAAGGATATACTAGCTTTACACGATAAAGCTACATAAAGATCATTATTCAGGTGCGTGCAGACGCAACATTTCGAACCATAATTGTCATCGTCTTCTTATTTAACAAACTATACTATAGTATATCTTAGATAGTATAAGTTAGAGAAAAACCAAAATAACAGATTCCGGGATACCATCAGAAAGGACTACACTAGGTTCACACGATAGTAGGAACATAATCGTCACATTTCAGTTGGTTGCACACGCAACATTTGAAATCACAAATAGGCATTATATTGTCATTTATTAAACGATATTATTGTTTAGTAGAAAGAAGTAGCACGGGGTTTACTATCGATGTAAGAGGTTCAGACTCATATAAGGTTCTATACTATATGATGCCTTCTATAATCACCTAAGTAAATATACATAACAAGCACATAAGGTTGTCGTAGTTAGTTCTTGGAAATTGTTAATAGGAGACAAGTGTGTGATACAATGGGAAAAATCAATGATGAAATAGTAAAGTACAACATTAAATACTAAAAGGTCAATGTTCAGTTGCTTGCACACGCAACATTTACAAGCACAATAGTCATTTATTACCATTTAAAAAACTATACTACAATATATCTTAGATAGTATAGGTTCGACATTAACAAAAACAACAGATCCCAAGATACCATTTTAAAGAGATATACTAGCTTCACACTATAATAGCTACTTAAAGGTCAATGTTCAGTTGCTTGCAGCCGCAACATTAACAATTGAAATCGATCACTAAGGCGAAGTCTCCAATCTCATAACGAACTAAAACCGGTCACTAAGGCGAAGTCTCCAATCCCATAACGGATTTGCTTTCCTGCAAACACCTACCATATATCATACTTCTTACGTGTTACCAACTGGCGTGACCAAAAATGGTGGACAAACATGACTGAAATGTATACGTCCCCATTAACATAATCTGCATGAACTTCGAGTTCGCCAACTGCTCCTGCTGAGCATCTGAAAAGACTATTTTTATCACCTCTATCCAGCATAAATTGAAGTAACTATTAATTTTCACATGCGCTTAAGTCCGTCCGGCTAACACAATATGAAGCATAAAATTGTACTATACTGACAAATGGTATAGAATAATCCATTGATACCAATATCATATTAATAAATGTAATTGTTTTACTAAATGCACTAGTCAACCCAAACAATATGAAAATACTCAATCCATGGAACACAATAAGGACTAAAACATAATACAATCTCCCATTATCAACTGCTCTAGTCAACTCAATCAAAATTTAAATACGACACACTACTATACTATTTATGTTTTTTTATTGTATAGTCTTATCATTTACAAAATAAATCACTTTTTCCTTCATCCACGAATCCAGAAAGTTATGCTGGAGAACAGACAAATCAAACACAAACATGGTCATGTCACATTTTCTGAACCAAAATAGGAAAATTCTAGATTATGTTACAGAACTAAATTGTGTCACATTACCTTTCTCGTCGTCCTGCCGGTAATCTCCTCCCAATCGGATCTGTAAAATAAACAGTGGTTCCGATTTAATAGTCTAAGAAAACAGAATGTTTTGGCTTCAGAACTTATGTTGTGTCCCCTATACTTTAAAAGCATCTTGGAATTATCTTGATTCTTTAGCTTGTGTTCTGCAATCAATCACGTCGCTTTAAAAAAGAAGGTCCTCTGTAATTGTTTTTTTCACCTAGATCTTCTGTTTCACATGTGATAGGTTTTGTAAATGATTTTTTTTTCAGTTTCCAGATTACAGATAAAAAAGTTTGCAACATTCTACTCGCATGAAAGAATATTATTGGAATACTTCATAAAATTATACAAAATATCATAGCATAGAAGATGTTATGGTTATATCCCTAATTCTTTGTTTTCTTATGTACACTACGCCTAATTTCTCAACTATAAAACCTCTCATAGACATTATTCTTAACTGGTAAAAATGGTTTTGGAACAAAATGAATAATTGAGTTTTGCAGCATATCGTATGTAAAATGTAAGGACTGAAGGAAAGTTTTAGCATGCTCGCAATCACGCACTTACTCAGAACTTAAAATATATTGCTAGACAAGTTTGCATGAAGTGTTAAGAGCCAGCCACAGTACATTGTATGTTGTTAAAAGAAACAATAGCATAATTGGATATTACTATTTTATAGGCGTTAAATATTTATTAATAAATTTGGTACAAAATAATAGTATAATAACATAGGGTAATTAATAAGTTTTTAAATTATGATGAGGTATCAAACTATCAATTGGAAAGTGACTAAAAAAATTAGGTGTCATATTTAACAATTTATATATAGATGTTACTGATTAATCACACACAACTCTATAAAAAGAAAAAGAACACTCCTGAAAATAAGAAAGGCCATCACTTTTTCATAAGAAAAAGAACATCATTTTCATAAGAAAAAGTAACGATATTAAACGATCGAATTTCCACATTGTCTTTTCAAAAGTGTTTCCATCTTGTACGAGTTATTATATTTTAAACATTGACAGACTGATGGGACACGAAATACAGGACTTAATTAGTCTTTTATTCCTTCATTTTCATATGGGTGATGGAAACTATAAAAACTCTCATCGACATTATTCTTAACTGGTAAATATGGTTTTGGAAGAAGACGAATAATTGAGTTTTGCAGCATATCGTATGTAAATGTAAGGACTGAAGGAAAGTTTTAGCATGTTTCGCAATCACGCACATACTCAGAACTCAAAATATATTGCTAGATAAGTTTGCATGAAGTGTTAAGAGCCAGCCACAGTACATTGTATGTTGTGGTTACAATAGCTAACAAACACCAGCTACATTCTCATTCAAAGTTTATCTCGTATGAGGGATTGGACTTATTTTGGCGTATAACCAATAGTGGGTTTAGAGCATGATTAAGGGTGGTTCTTAAAAGAGTTTTTAGTGGGTATGATCTACTAAAACCTTAAAAATTACTTTTTAAAAATTTTAAATAAAAATTCATTTTGCTTAGATTTTTGTACTGCTTACGGATCTTATTGACACGTGTTATTTTGCGATTAATTCGTTTTTAATTTTTATTTTAAATCAGAAAAAAAAGAAAAAAAATATAATAAGAACCTCGTTAGGAGTTCTAGGATTAATCACGGTGTAACACCAACCACAAAGAAAAAAAAAGACACTTTATAGCAAAGACAAAGAAAATAGATGACAAGACATGTAAGAAGATGTTATCCATCAGACTATTGTAAGATAGTTTATACTAGATGCATGTTAATATTTAACTTTAATTATAGTTGACAGCCAAGTTTTATATATGTGTTCAAATTTGTCTTAGGAACGCCATATAAAACAAAACAAGTGATATATCGGGTAAATAATTTAGAATATACGGGTTGATTGAAATGTGAAACATTTACATCATCTCAATTGTCAATGATTGGTGAATCTTTCTTGGAACAAAGTCATAATAAAACATATCAAAAATATTATATTAAACATTATATATATTTTAAATATCTGTAATCAAAGTTATAAAAATATCAATTATAATATATCTAAACTATTAAAACAGGAGTACAAATGAGAATTGACCCTGAGTTTTACTCAATAATTACAATATAATGCCACTGCATTAAGCACAGTCGTTTTATAGCATTATAAAAAACAACTTTAATTAAATATAAAGGCCTAATCAGACGATGCTATGACAAAACCGACTGAACCTTAAATCATGTGTTTCCTTACCAAATACTATGATGGTCTGTAGAATCAAACCAACGTGTTTCGTTACCACATATGCCTCGGTTAAGTGTTGGTCTGGCAGAATCTCTACCAATATATACAAAGTTCAGTTCACTACATAAAAAATAAATTGGATAAATAATTAACCACATAATTTTGATCCAATATATATAAGAAAGTGTGATTATCAAGGAACTGCTTCTCATCTAAGTATTTTTGCATGTACTGTTTTGCTAACTTGGTTTTTGTTATGAACCGAGAATGGTTTGAACCATGGTATATATTTTGATTTATCAAGCATGTATAAACTGAAAAATATATTTAAAATACTTATTAGATATTACTGGTGCACTAAATCAAAAATGTGTAACTATTTTTAAAATCAGTAACATTCCTAAAATGTTTCCTATTATTACGCAATCATATAAGAATACAACTAACACAATCTTTATATTTTATTTTCAAAACTTGCAAATCACGTTTGGCTTATCTTAGATAACGAATATTCTATTTAGTATGATGATTATATTTAAAGAATGTAGATTAAATAAGTTCAAATCTCTTAAATAGTATTTTTAAAGTTTTTATCACAAAAATATTTCTTAAAGAAAAAAATAATGAAATTTACACATTTTAATAAAATTTATTTTGATCATTTTTCCTTTAAAAGCTATTTCGTGATAACAAAAATTTAGATCTATCTTATGATATTTTTATTAAATAATTCAAATACGTATATTCTCTTTCAATACCTTCGTATCATTGTATATATATATACACCTCTTCCTATTGCCCCAATTCACAATCACATTCATAAATCTCTTACACAAAAGCTCAGCTTCCCCAGCTTAAATGCTAGCTTCACGTTGAAGATGCTGAGGACTTGAGTTTTGCTGTTTATGTTACTGACCACTTACGACCACTGACCATAATTGTTTTTTTGGTCGTCCAAGAAGCCTACATTCCAAAGAAAGGCAACAACTTATAAACGAAAATCCAACATAATGATTTTTAGAATAACAACATATTGTAGTGCGAAAATTGAGATTAATAAAGACTTTAGAGTTTATTTTGCCAATTAAACTAAATAAAAGCACAATCAAAGAAAAACACAATCTCATAGTTTATAAATGAAGGTTAATCACATTGAACAAGACACGCCAACCTAAATAGCATATGAATCTATAACATAATAACTATAAACAATTAAATCTATCGCATCTTCAAAAGTTAAAACCCTATAATTATTAAGAATAAACATTTGCGCGGGTGAAAAGCTAGTATAGAATTGTTTCTCTAGATCTTTCAGATTTATCTAAGATCATAGCAAAACAAGTAAAATTGTCAGATATATAAGTAATTTAATAATTGTTCTTATAATTTATATTAAAAAAATATAATAACTCAAATGGCCAGAAGAAAACAAAAAGACTTGGCCCAAGTGGGTGGATAGGCAGAGCCGC
Source organism: Moricandia arvensis (assembly GCA_905132765.1). NCBI lineage: Eukaryota > Viridiplantae > Streptophyta > Magnoliopsida > Brassicales > Brassicaceae > Moricandia > Moricandia arvensis. The sequence goes on from CAJHQP010002547.1 coordinate 47,587, forward strand.
AGAATTGCACATTCCTAAACTTACCTCAAAATCAAAAGTTTAATGTACTTGTAATAAAGGGCCCTAAAAGAATAATGATTATGCCATAGCTACTATCTGAGCTGGGTTTCTCTTCACTCTACCATCAATAGAATATTGGTCCGATTTAAAAATATAAAATGTTTCTTTTTTAAGTTTTCGTTAATTAATCTATTAATAGTAACAGGATACAAGTCTTTTTTATTCTTTTAATTTAAAAAATTCAAATATTTTGATGATTTTCTTAAAGTTACTAGATATTGATAAAAAAATGGAGTAATTTTAGGGGTCGTAGTGAAGCCTAAGAATCATCGTATCCAAACAAAAAATGGTCCCGAGTTTGAGAACAAGCAACTTTTTTTCTTGTAGTGAACACGAGACGGCGGCTTAAAATCTTCCAATAGTCATCCACTCGAAGAAAAGTCATCCTCTCATTTATGGCTTGTTGTTATATAGCTATGATCGATTTTAATGCAAGCAGAGTCGTAGTACCAAGCACCAACATGTCCCTCCAATTATTCAACCGCTGTGCTATCAAGAAACGTTCAAATCATGAAATTATTTGTCAACTTGACTCATTTATGTCTTCTATATATATATATATATTCTAATATTACCATAAATTTGATATTCCCTCTAATTCTTCATATGACCTTGTAGAGATTATCACACAAATTAAAGCATTCAATACAGTACCTTTTATATCCCTCACTAATTGATTATTATGCTTTGTAAAGTACATATAGAGTAAATATAGGGGTAAATCTTGTCATTTGTTCATTTATTGTGGAAATAATACTCTTAACTTTCATTTGGTACCATTATTTATGACTACCTTTTCTAAAATGGACATTTTCAAAAAACATAAGTATCAAATTGCATTAAGGAGACAAAAAAATATTTATATCATTGTTTTATAAATATATAAATATAAATAACTCTTTGAATAAGTGATAAAAAAATTATAGTCTTCGAATTATACATTTTCAAATTCAATTTTTTTATAATTTCTTTTTGGATTTTTTTATTTTTATTTTTATCTTTATTTTTTTTTATTTTTTTCAAATTTTCTTTTTGAATTTAGAAAAATCTTTTTAAAACTACTTGAAAGTTTTTTATTTTCATTTTTAAATATTTATTTATATGTTTATTAAAAATCTAATTCTTACTCTCCGAAACTCTATCCCTTAAATCTAAACAATAAATTTAGGTTAGTTAACCATAATGTTATAAGTGTCTATTTACCTCTTTAAAACCAAAGATAAATGTGGTTAATTTAAAAATGAAAATAGATATTAAGAAAGTCGTAGTTCAAGCAATTTCTCTTATATTTTGCACTGTAAACATAAGTATATTGACACATAACAATTCTTCCTATACATTGTTTATAACAAAATGGAATGAGCATCGTTTTTCAAATTTATCTTCATAGAAAAAATATTTTCATAACTATATTAAGTTTGTGATGAAAAATACTAAATTAAAAATCCTTTAAATTAGTATAAGTGATTAAAAGTTATTAATAATAATTTATAGACCTAATTCCCCTTTTAAATAATAAATTTTAAAAATAATCACAAAACCTAAACTTAAATATTGGGGTATTTTTGATTGAGTGTATGTTTTACAACGAATGAGTGTATTTTTAAAAAATAATATACAATTTATAGTATTTCAACCAATTATATATATATATATATATTATTATTTGTGAAGTGATTTTTTACAACGGAGATCTCACGTTAAAAGTTAAAGCAGTTAATATCGTTTATACTCTTAATGAATAAAATATATAAATTATACAAAAATAAAAACGAATTTAAATTATTTTTATCAGATAAATGATTAAAATTAATAATAAGAATTATTCAAAATCTAAAAGCTATTTAAAATAAAAAAAAGATAATTCTGATATATATATTGTGTTGTTATCCGAAAAAATATTTTAATTCAAAGATAAAATTAAAAAACAGAAAACACATAACTAAATATTAATCAAGTAAAATTATTAATTTTATATAATTGAGTGAATTCTAAGATTGATTTATTAATAATGAACATAGTATACATAAGAATTTTTACATTAAAAATCAAATGAAAATATAAATAATAATTTACTTTTTGTATTTTTTAAATTAGTAATGTATATATTGATAAGTAATTTTATAAAAAACATGCGGGGAGTCCACCTAGTATATATTTCTTATAATTTTATAAATTTGCCAATTAGTTATCTTGGTTATCTTGAGGCCCTGACCCGCCTATTAAATATGGTGCATAGACCAGTAGTGTTTCTGCATGTTTGTGGGTCACAATCGAGAAAATGAGTTTGCTTCAAAGATTGGATAAGGTTTTAATTTTAATCAAGAGTCATTGATGGACATGGTAGATTTTAGGACAATAGACAATAAGTCCAAAGAAAACCATGAGCTAAAAAAATGGGATGTAACATGAGAAATTTTCAAAAATACCATTTTTTTGGTATCATTTTTCATTTTTTATCTTTATTAAACAGACATTTTCAAAAATACCATTTTTAAGAGATAATTTTTTTTAAATTAATTAGAATCCTAAATTTTACATTCTTAAACCCTACCCCCACCTTACACAACCCCTTAACTATAAACCTTAAGTTTTAGATTAATTAATCTAAAGGTTTTTTTTGTCACTAAGTTCTTATATTAAAATTAAATGCCCGATGGACTTACACGGTTACATCCAGAGGTAAACTCGACGGCTAAACAATAAAAGGAGATTACTACAACGATAATACTGATAGAGGTGTTAAAGGGGCGAAGATACCCATAGAGATGCTTCACTTGATACCCTGAAACTGATGTCGGAATATGAACCGACTAAAGAGGACCCTAATGAATGGGTTTGAAAACGGTTGGTAGATACCAACACTAGTGACCAGATATTCTCCTTTACTTCAATGATTAGAGGCTTTGAACTCTTCACTAAAAAAGTAAGTAACAAGAGGCTGTGTCGAAAACGGAGGTTGATGGCTGACAAGAGCAACTGAGTGATGACTCCAGAAGCTTGGCCAAAAGCGTAGGGAAAAACCTTAAATGTCTAGATTTGATTCTAAAATTCAGGAGCAATGGAGTGGAGATTGTGTAGATTTTACTGGCCGGTGATAGCTGAAAAGATAATGAAACAAAATCAAGCACAATATCACAGGTATGGGCTATGTGAACCCTGTAGACTGAAGCTAGACGGCAGACTGTGAACTGGCGGGATGCCTCGGTGATGGAGCTGTCGCCTGAAGAACATGGAAGGGGGTTTGAGTCCCAGGTGGGGTAGTCGGATTTGAAGATTGTTGCAGCTGTTTAAGGATACTGCATATATGTTTGCACATTATGAAGGCAAACTGAATTGCATCCGGTAACTCAACCCCGATCTTCCCCGTGACAGATGTGGCCTGAGACAAACACTCAACAAGGGACGGTGATGCCTTGTTGTGTAGGAGAGACGCAACCTCGATCTGCGAAAGCACATTGGTAAGGACTGAACATCTACAAAACAGAGCACCACCCATACTTTAACAATCAAAAGCCAGTCCTCAAAGCTCTGATTTGTTGTGTATTGGAGAAGGACCAGCCTAGAGACGTTTATTTTTCCAACCAAGATCCTCGCATTACTGAACCAATCTTGCAAAGGTAGGAATGTGGCCCTTAAGGCTAGGTATGACACATAAAGATCAAACTGGATGTCCGTTAACGGAATGATTTGGAAAAAACATTCAAAGCCATCAAGGCTCATGGGTCTGAAAGGACAAAAAGGATGCGTGTTGGTTCGACTCAGCGGCGAAGGGAGTAGATCTGGCGGGACCGGTGGGTCCGGTGGCTCTGGTGATCAAGGAGGAGGCGCAACGAGGTTCTCCGACAAGGTCCTCTCGCCGAAAACGAGACATCGTTCCGCTGAAGCCACCAAACTTGAGGGGAGTAGCTTGAGCAGAGTCACAACCTTAGTCAACATGGAGCCAAACGGAGAAGAGACTTGAGGCTACCGCCGGAGTAGATGACAGATCTTCAAGAAGAACGGAGAGAATGAAGAGTCGCGACGGTCAGGAGTGGGATGAGACGGAGGAGGGACACCGGAGGCAGAGGCTCATGTTGAAGTCTTCACTCTGGCGGCTACTTCGTAAGTCGTGCCTGGGAGCGTTAAGCTCTAGGGCGAACTCTCACTAAGTTAATGATTTAATTAATCTAAAGGTTATTAGTGTGTTTTTTCCTCTTAAAAACAAAGGTAAAAGTGATTAAAGTATTTTTGAAAAGTAGTACAAGAAAAGTGGTATTTTGACAATTTCTCATGTAACATTTTGAAATTTCATTAAAAGTTTCTATTGAAAACATCAGCTGAAAAAGTCCAAAGAATATCTTTTATTCACATATGTATATGCATGGTACGATAAACCACGTTATGGGAGTTGTTTTTTTTCGATTGCTTTCTAACTGTGGGAATTAAGGTAGCATAGCAATAAAACCATCTCCAGATTAAAGAGATTATGCGTGTCCAAAGATGTACCACAGGTTTTTAAATTAAACTTATATTATTTTTTTTACTTTAGTTACGAAAAATATAAAACATAATTCTACCAATTACAACTCATGAAAAGAAAATCAAAATCAAACCAACTGCAAGAGACCAATACACACAAATCTTGATATTATCATTTATTATATCTCGTTTACTTTTTTCACTACTTCACCATTTATGTGGAGTTGGTATTAGCTCAAGAGGAACTTTCTTGGCGATGACGAAAGCTCCAGCTTCTTCCATGTCTATGTCTTCAATGTTCATTCCATCAGGCAAACTCCAATCAAAGAAGTATAGAACGTTAAGTAAACCAAGTTCAACGATAGTTATCCCCGTGGCCATCCCTGGACAAATCCTACGACCAGCACCAAATGGCAACAACTCGTAATGTTGACCCTTATATTCAACAGGGCTATCCATAAACCTCTCGGGGATGAACTCATTAGGGTTTTCCCAACAGTTGGGATCACGCCCTATTGCGTAAGTGTTGATCTCGATCATTGTGTTTTTGGGAATGTTGTAACCTTGTATGTTTATGTCTGACATGGTCTCTCTTGGGAGTAAGAGAGGAGCTGGTGGGTGTAATCTAAATGTTTCTTGGATCACAAGTTTCAAGTAGTGAACTTTCTCTAGATCCTGTTCAGTGATCTTTTCTTTGTTGTCACCAAGGGTTACTCGGATCTCTTGTTGGAGTTTTTTCATCACCTTTGGATGCCTTGTTAGCTCTGTCATCGCCCATATCATGGTGATAGCTCCTGCGTTCACTCCTGCTAAAAACACATCCTGGTCATAAAGCAATCAAATATTAGTTCCTTATTATTTCAAATTAACATATCAATTGATTAGGACATCCGCAATAGGAGTTTCTCACCAAAAAAAGTATTAATATTTAATAAAGAGATTCATGAGAGATTCATGGTGAATAAACTCATAGTGAGAGAATCCACATGATGTCCTAAGATATCTAAAATAAATAAATAAAAAAGTGAAATATTGTTATTACTCACCGACATAACTCCTTTAAGATGATCATAGGTGACTTTAAACGAACCAACTTTGCTTTGTTTATTGATCATATCCAACATGACACTAATGATGTCTGAATGATCTTCAGGCTGTCCAGGCTTCAAATGATCATCAATCACATGTTGAAAGAAGTTACTAAGTCTAGCAAAGGCTTTGTGCAACTCCGAGTGTTGGCCAGAGATCCTGTCTATAACCCACCCAAGACCCGCGGGGAAGAAGTCAGTGAACGCGAATGAGCCAAGATTGGTCTCAGACTCAAGTACAAGCTCTTCAACTTTGTCCATATCGACAAAATCACACTCATGGAAGTTCTGTCCAAAGGCGAGTCTACATATAATACTCGCGGTAAGAGAGAAAAGAGCTTTTCTCAAATCCACCAAAGATTGTGTCTCAGCAGATTTTGAGAGTTTCTTGACGAGCAATTCACTCTCTTCTTCTCTTATATACCTAAATGCTTTTAGTTTCTTCGAGCTAAAGAGCTCTAGCATGGCAAGCTTTCTCATCTCTCTCCAATCATCACCGTACTGAGCAAAGCCAATGTCCTTGTAGTTGTAAGAGAACAACTTGGTCGCACTTAGCTTTGGTCGAGTACAAGTCTCGAGGTCATGAGTCTTGAGAACTTCTTCAGCTGCTTCTCTTGTGGAAAACACAACCACGGGGACTACACCGAATCGAAGAAACATCACGGGTCCATAATCTTGAGAGAGTTTATGGAAAGATCTGTGGAGAGACTTCCCTAGTTGATGCAAGTTTCCAATAAGAGGAAGACCTAGAGGTCCTGGAGGAAGCTTCCCTTTAGAAGGTGAGAGCTGTCTCCAGAAGATTAAAAGAAGAGGCAAGAGTAAGATGAAATAGAGAAAGATAGACATTTCTTGATCTGATCTCTTTCTTTTTTGTAGGTTTCTCGTTTATGTTTTGGAGTGAAGAGCAATGAGTTGTGTAATAAATAGGATAGACAAGTATATAGCTTAGTAGTAAAATTTTGACTAAGTCAATGTTTTGCATTTATTAGATTGGAGAAGTTGATTAATGGCAACTCACTTCAAGGCACGTGGTTATTCAAAGAGTTTCGACGTGCACTGATAGTAAAGTAAGATCATGTTTATCTAATGGATTGGTGGAGTCCCTTAAAAAAAGTGAAACACATCTTTTTTTTTTATTATTTTTTTTAGAAAAAAAGATGACTAATCGCAGACCGCTACGTATCAGTGAAATCCGCGAAACAATGCAAATGACATCGTTTAATTAGGATTCCCAAGAAACTGTCCCTTAAATTTTTGTTAAACCCATTAATTTTTTATTAATATTTTTTTTTAACGATCACTACCTAAAAACCCTAATAAATATGCTCTAATGTACGGATGAAGAACCACTCCGTTGAATCAAGTGGCTGCCCAGTTAAATTGAATGGACCCATAAACAATAATAGCCACTTCTAATACATTTGATGAAAATTCAAATTGATTGATCAAAGAATACATATGTTTTAATATATATATCAAGATAAGTTTGGAATGGTATTAACTTGACTATTAGAAAATAGTAGTCTATGATTCTTAAAGTTTGTAAAAGTGTTATTTATTTAATGCTATTACGTTCACGTATTCCCTTTTACAAGATTTGAATTTTAAAATATATGTTCACGTATTCCATTTTATAACTCATTATATTTGAATTTAATGGTTGCACCCAAAAAAAAAGATTTGAATTTTATATATAATTTCAGTTCAACAGTTTTTGTGGATCCTGACTTTAAACTTATTGTTTCTTTTAGAAATAAGTCACAGATTGTGTCGCGGCGGTTCCTAAACTGCGTGAGCTAGGTTACTTGTAGTAGTTTACTTTTCCAATTTTTAAAAGATGATTGATCAGCGAGAGAAGTATAACAATATTTTTAGGGCATTAGATAGTTCCCTACTATATTGAAAATTGGTGAAGTTACTACCTTAGGATTTTCTTCAGAAAAAGTCTTGATGCCGGTTCTACTAGAGTGCTAATATTATCATAAAAACTTGAGATATTCAACTGTGTTTCAAAAAAAAAAACTTGTGATATTCAAGTGTATGTTAGGGTTTTATTTAGCACTTGGACTGCATTCTTAGATTGGCTATCAGTGAGTGTTTCAAAAAAAAAAAGATTGTCTGTCAGTGAAAAATGCAAAAGTTCCCAGAACTTTTAATAGGATAGTATATAAATTCAAACATTTGACCGTCAATGTAATCTCTCAAGTTGGAAACAAAATGGAATTTTCGATCTTCTTCGTACCATTTTATTGTGTGTAGCGTGAGTGGCTTTCTAGATATATATATAGCTAAAAGGTAATTAAAAATATAATATGCTATTTATGGCGTTAGACGAATTATTTTGGTAATCAATCCATGAAACTCTGTATATATAGAATCCTGGAAAACATAAGGACTGGTGACATGTTATTGATGATTTTTAAAGAGCCAATGAGGATAACACATGAGTCGAAGTCAGTGTTCTAAAAACACGCCTAGCCGGCAAATCGGTTATGAGCGAAACGATTTTTTAATCTGATTTCTTAAAATATCAGTGTAAACATTTAAAAAATTGGCATAGACGTCCGTCTAAACAATAATCTCCTATTTAACGACTAACCACTGTCTAGCGATTTTTAGAACATTAAGTCAAATTAGCCAAAAAATTATCTTCTTTTTTGGTACCTAAATCAAGTTAATTGGGGGGGGGTGCTATGACACATTTGTTAGTTGTTACATACTATCGTCTTTCCATCTAGTTCCTTGATTACATAGCATGAATAGGCCTGATGCAATCAGCTTCTAAACTGATCTCCTTCTTAAAATATTGCATATAATTAGGATATTATACATTTGCTTGATACTACATCAAAAGTATTCCTGGTAAGAAGTAAGACTAACTAAAAAATATATTTTCTTGTTTTTGAACACTAATTCTTGTTGTCAACACTAATTCATAATTTTTAACTTACCTGTTTTATGATATTGAAGGTTCAACTAAACATTAATCTATATATGCCGTGTGTATGTAAATATTGATCATATATATATATATGTGTGTGTGTGTGTGTGTGTCAAATTATCTATGGTCTGGATAATTTTTGAGGATTTCTGCAACGTATGTATCATATAAAAAAGAATGAATGCAATCATATAGTTAATTAGAAGTAGTTTGAGCAACAATCTTTTAAGTTATAATTCTCTAATTTCTATTATATATATTTATATTATTAGATAAAAGATTTATAATTCTCTAATTTTATATATTTCTATCTTAGTGAGTCGATTATTGAAAATAGATTAATATTCATTATAAGAATTTTTAAAATATGTACCACAATTCTTTCATTATTTTCTGTCAATTCATTTGTTTCATTTGTTTTAGAATTTTCTTTAACCAAAATTAATATGTTAAATGGTCAGATTCTTGAGTCTTAGAATAATGATAAGAGTTTGAAGATAGTGTTGTTTTATTAAGTCTACAAATATGGATTTCGAAACAGTATTATTTGAACGATAAAATGCCAGTTCTGAACCTAATCAAGTGTTTTACGTCTATATTTGTGATTAAAGGTGATCAGTGGCCACCTTTAATATATTTGTACAATAAAATAACAAATACTGGTCTTTTACGGAGTACAAAATATAGAATTTAGAGAATCAAATAAGTATAACTCGCTTATTATTAACTTGAGAAAATCAACTCAAAACTCAAGCTATCAAAACTTAATAAGTTATGTCACAACTTGACATCTTCTTATATAGATCTTATAATATCCTAATCCTAATAAGTAACATATTTTAGATAACTCCTAAATAATTTATGTTTTCTTTTTCCATATCTTGGTAGGATTAGATATTTTACTTGCTCCTTAAGTTTCCTTATTATTCAAGCTTATCACAACATTCTCCCCCTTAAGCTTGAATTCCATTTCCGATAAATCTTGTACTCCAATGAGGTCTCTCATTTCCTTGAATTTGATTTGTCCCAGCGGTTTTGTTAAAATATCTGCTCGTTGCTCGGTTCCAGGCACATGTTCCACTTCAATCATTCCTTTCTCAACGCATTCTCGTATGAAGTGAAACCTTGTGTGAATATGCTTACTGCGGCCATGAAAAACAGGGTTCTTTGTAAGAGCGATAGCCGACTGGTTATCGATTCGTATGACCACTTTTTCACACATTTCTTCGTTTATTTCTTTAAGCAAGTCGTGGAGCCATATAGCTTGTCTTGCAGCTTCAGTTCCAACCATAAATTCTGTCTCACAAGATGATAGAGCCACGGTTTCTTGCTTCGTAGAACACCAAGTGATTGGAGATTCTTTTAGATAGAAAACATGGCCCGTAGTACTCTTACCATCATCCGGATCCACATAGTGGCTGGTATCGCTGTAACCTACGAGTCTTGTTGGTAAGTTTGTAGACGTGCTCATGAAGGTTAATCCATATGTCGTAGTGCCCTTTAAGTACCGCAAACATTGTTTCATTGCCAAGCCGTGTGACTCTTTAGGATCCTGCATATATCTACTTAACACCCCGACACTATAAGAGAGATCAGGACGGGTGTGAAGAAGATAACGTAAGCATCCAATCTTCTTTCTATAATCCGTTGCATCAATTGATCTTTTCTCCTCCGACTTTGAAAGCTTAGAACCAAAATCCATAGGTGTTTGAGCCGGGTTACAGTCTTTCATGCCTGCATCGTCAAGAATCTTCATTGCATATCTCCTTTGGCTTAAAGTGATTCCTTCTCTGCGTTGAGTTACTTCTATCCCAAGTTAGTATGTTAACTCACCGAGGTCGCTCATGTCGAATTTTGTTGCCATCTCCGTTTTAAACTCATGGATAAGATCTATGTTTGATCCAGTTATGAACAAGTCATCGACATAAACCGCAACAATGAGAAGTTTGTCCTTTATTCCCTTTCGATACACAAACGGCTCCTTTGTGCATTTTCGAAGTTAAGCTCAACGAGGATCGTGTTGAGCTTGTTGTTCCACGCACGTGGTGCTTGTCGTAAGCCGTAGAGCGCTTTGTGCATTTTATAAACTTTGCTCTCAGCTCCTTTGACTTCAAACCCTTCTGGTTGTGATACATAAACAGTTTCCTTTAATTCTCCATGCAAGAAAGCAGTTTTAACATCGAGATGATGTATTATCCATCCATTTAAAGCTGCCAAGTTGATGAGAAGTCTGATGGTTTCGATTCTAGCCACTGGTGCGAAGACTTCATCAAAATTTACTCCATGTTTTTGGACATAGCCTTTAGCGACCAGTCGAGCTTTATGTTTCTTAATACTCCCATCCGGATTTCGCTTCAACTTAAACACCCATTTTAAGCCAATTGCTTTTGCTCCTTGAGGGAGATCAACGAGTGTCCACGTTTCATTATCTTCAATTGAACATAACTCATCCTCACACGCAAGAGTCCACTCTTTTGACTTCTTGGCCTCACTGAAACTTCTCGGTTCATTATTAAGAACCATAAGTAGAGTTTCTCCTTCTTCTTTGGCAAGGAACAACACATAATCATCAAGATATTTTGGCTTATTGCTTTGACGTTGTGATCTTCTTAACGGGATTTCTGCTCCTTCATTATCTTCTTCATTGTTGATCTCTTCACGTGGTGTATACATCTCATGAGCCGTAGTGTCATGTTCGTCACCATCCTTTCTTCGTCGTTACTCTCTTTGTTAAGACTTTCTTGAATCCCATGATTTCTATAGGTTCCAAGAGAGATTCTGAACGTTCCAGTCTCATTTTGCTCTTGGTTCCAATTACATCCTTTCGTTTCATCGCAAACGACGTCCCTACTCACCACTATTTTCTGCGTCTGTGGATCAAACATTCGATAGGCTTTCGATCTCGGTTCTGTCCCTAAATGGACTAGCATTCGTGACCTGTCCTCGAGTTTATTCAGGTATGGTTTTACCGCCTTGGCATAACCTAAACACCCAAAGATTCGAGTGTGAGATATATTAGGTTTTCTCCCTCGAAAGGCTTCGTATGGTGTCTTTTCTTTAAGTACTCTGGTGGCGACTCGGTTAAGTAGGTATGTCGTGTGTCTGATTGCCTCTCCCCATAATAATTTGGGATATTCATGTGTTTAGGCATGCTCCTCATCATCTCCATCATAGTCCTGTTACGTCTTTCAACCACACCGTTTTGTTGCGGTGTGTATGGTGCCGTAAGATGTCGTCTTATTCCTACATCCTCGCAGTATGTATTGAATTCGTGTGAAACAAATTCACCTCCTCTATCGGTTCTGAATGTCTGTATCTTCTGGCTTGACTCTTTCTCTACAAGGCTTCGAAATTTCTTGAATTTTTCAAAGGCATCGCTTTTCTCTTTTAGTAATATTGTCCACATATACCGCGAGTAGTCTTCAATGAGCACAAAAATGTACTTGTTCCCAGGACGTGTACTCGGAGATATTGGTCCACAGAGATCACCATGGATAAGTTCGAGAACCTTTTCTGCCCTATACGAGGTTTCTTGAGGAAATGTATGCCTTGCTTGCTTGCCAAGTAAGCAAGAACCGCAAATTTCTTTCTCAAAGTTGAGGTGAGGTAGTCCGACTACAAGATCCTTTTGCGCCATAGATTTGATTGTATCCATGTTTATGTGTCCCAATCTAGCGTGCCACTTGCTCGACTCACTCGCTGTTGTAGAAAGTAAACATAGTTTCTCTTTTATTCCCATTTGTACCTTATACAAGCGATTATTTTGCCTTGTTACCGAAACAAGTAAATATAGTGTACCATCTTGATCATGCATCGTCAAGGTTTCCCCTCTTAATCTTATATCACAACCGGCTTCAGTGGCTTGTCCGAGACTGATAATGTTACTTTTAAGGTCTGGAAAGTAGTATACATCGCACATTATCCTTGTTTCTCCATTCCGGTCAATGAATTCGATCGAACCTTTCCCTTTGATGTCTATACGTGATTCGTCTCCGAACTTTACTTTTCCTGTTATGGACTCATTGATCTTCTTAAAATATCTCCGATCTCCGGTCATGTGGTTACTGGCTCCATTGTCAAGGTACCACGTGTCATCTTCTCCCGTATGTAACTCGTACATGTTTGGCATTACTTTCTCTTCGTTTAGATAAACAACTTCATGCAACATGAGCTCGTCCGCTTCTTGTGTTCCATCTTTGTCATGTTCTTGTGCTTCTTGAAGCTTGAGAAGACGATCCGGACAGGTAGAAGCATAAGGTCCCGTCTTGTCGCACCTGAAACACGTGACTCTCGACGTGTCTCTGCCCCCATTAAAACGTCCTCGGCCTCTTCCCCTGTGGAACCTTCCTCCTCTTCCTCGATATCCTCTGGAATCCTCATAGTAATCATGATTTGACTGTTGTTCCGTGTTAGAGTACATTAGCTTGTTATGTTCTTCTTGATTGTCGTCTTCTTCATGGACCTGTTCTTCGTAGGCTTTAAGTCGGCCCACTATGTCTTCGAAACTCGTGTTCTTGAGATCAAGGACTTGTTCAAGAGAAGCTACTATGTGAATGTATTTCTTCCGAGGAAGGCTTTTAAGAAACTTTTTGACAATCTTTGATTCTTCTATCTCTTCTCCTAGGGCAGAAGATTTTGAGGAAATTTCAGATAGCTTGCTGGCGAAGTCATCTATTTTCTCTGTTTCTTTCATCTTTAATCTATCAAATTCTGCCATTAGAGTTTGGAGTCTGGCTTCTTTTACTCTTTTTGCGCCAACATGTCGAGTTTTGATAGCATCCCACACCTTTTTTGTTGTGTCTAGCTCCCCTATCTGCAATACTAAAGTCTCTGGTATTGCTTGAAACAACAAACCAATTGCTATGTCGTTTTTGTCATCGTCTTCTGTTGCTGTCTCGATAATACTCCACCCTTTATGAACCTTCAATAAATTCTTCATTCGAATGGCCCATACGGTATAGTTTGTTGAGTTTAACATCGGGCACTTGATGGAGGATTGCTCTCCCTCCTTCGATTTTGTTGACGCCATGATTGTAAGATCTCCCATTCGCAATCGTCCTTGTGTTAATCAAGCAGGTGTTGATTTTGCAAGGCTCTGATACCAAATATAGAATTTAGAGAATCAAATAAGTATAACTCGCTTATTATTAACTTGAGAAAATAAACTCAAAACTTAAGCTCTCAAAACTTAATAAGTTATGTCACAACTTGACATCTTCTTATATAAAGCTTATAATATCGTAATCCTAATAAGTAACATATTTTAGATAACTTCTAAATAATTTATGTTTCCTTTTTCCATATCTCGGTAGGATTAGATATTTTACTTGCTCCTTAAGTTTCCTTATTATTCAAGCTTATCTCAACACAAAAAAAATACTACAAAAGTCCTGTTCGTTTTAGAATCGCGGTGTCAGCGACCAGCGTAAAAATATAACTACCTTCTTATGCTTTCTACATACGAATGTGAAGAACAAGCAACACCGTAAAAAGTAACTGCAGCGTTCATTCCAACTGCCGCTGTTTTTTTCAGCGACACCTACGGCACCGGCAAACACATATGAAAACAGACGCAGCGACACTTTCTTCCTTTTCCATCAATTCAATTACTTCAGTTGATGTCTATTTTTTGATAGCTGAAAGCTAACGCAGCGGTTATAAAACGAACAGTAATATGCGAGCGGTAGACGTGTAGCCTGCATATTGGTAAGCCCCTTGATGGCTTTCAATCAACTTTAACTTTGTAACTAAATATAAGTTAATTCCACTTGTCATTTACTTATTTTCTAGTGAATTATCTAATAATACGATAAATTCAAACATAGATTTTTTTTTTAAAACATAGATTTTTTTTTAAAAACATAGATTTTTTTAAAAAACACAGATTGTTTTAAAAAACATAGTTTCCTTTAGCTAAATGAGTCATTAATGCAAAGAACGCCTAACTGACCCTTCTGTAAATCCAAAAAAAAAATCAAAACTCAAGCTCCCTCTGTTTCTAAATAAGTGTCACGTAGACACATTTCACACATATTAAGAAAATGAATAAATATACTACTATGCCTTTATTTAATGTATATTTATTTACATAATTTTTTTTTTAAAAACATCTATTGGCTAGTTAAAAGGATAAGAATGAGATTATATGGAAAAAATTGTATTGGAAATATAAAATGACATTTTTTTTTAAAACAAGAAGAAAATGGTAGAATGACACTTATTTAGAAACAGAGGGAGTATGATTTAGTTAGTACATTATTCGTATTATTACAAACTAAAACTAACGTTTAAGAGAAATATTAATCTTCAATGATAAGATGAAACTTGAAAGTATTGCAACTAATCTCGTTGACAAAAAAGAATTGTAACTAATCTTAAGCCGGTTCAAAGTAAACTTGTAATACATTAGTTCATCAGTTTCAGTAAACGATTAAACCGACTATATATATATTGAAAAAAGCTTCTTAGCTACACGAAGTTTACCCTAATATGGTGGAAACCATCCAATGTTTCATAATATGTTAACAACTACACGATGTTTATATTAATACATACCACATATATGAAATAAATGATTATATGGTGGAAACATCAAAATCGGATCTAATTGATTTTAGGAAAAGTTTATAGGGTCAAACTGTAATTAATCAAAAAATCAACTTTAAAACCAAAAAACTAAGTTTTAGAAAAAATAATTGTGTACATTTAATTTTGATTGGGTTAAAATTATAGAAAATAGTTGACAACGAAAATAAGATATTTATAATTGAAATTTCATATATTTTAATATTTATGAAAATTTTAAAAATATAAAGACAATAACTTTGATATAGTTGATCATATTAATTTCCAATATAAACATTTTAAGAAATTTATATTTTGGGGTTTTAAATTGGAAATAAATTTTGGTTCACGGAATATATTAACAAGATGAATTATTTTAGAAGTCAAAAAAAGAAATGATAATCTCTTAACACTTATAATTATCAAAAAATCATAAAATATCATTTACAAATATATTACTCACCTCAAAATATGGGTTTTTTAAAAATATTTATATTGAAAATTAATATGGTCAACTATATCAAAGTTATTGTCTTTATATTTTTAAAGTTTTCATACATATTAAAATATATTAAATTTTAATTGTAAATATATTAGTTTTGTTATCAACTATTTTCTTTAATTTTTACTCAATCAAAATTTAATGTACACAACTAATTTTTCTGAAACTTCATTTTTGGTTTTAAATTTGATTTTCTGATTAATTACAGTTTGACCCCATTAGCTTTTCCTAAAATCAATTAGATCCGATTTTGATGTTCCCACCATATAATCATTTAATTCGTATATGTAGCATGTATTAACATAAACATCGTGTAGTTATTAACATATTTTTAAACATTGGATGGTTTCCACCATATTAAGGTAAACTTCGTGTAGCTGACAAACTTTTTTCCATATATATATATATATATATATATATATATATATATATATATATTGTAACGACTGGTTATGGCGTGTTCAGGAAAAAAAAATGTAAGTTTGCGGATGCAATCCGTTTCTAGAAGAATTTGGCCGCCTGGACATTGGAGATCTAAATTAAATGTGACGACATGCGTCTTCGTGGACCAGATAAGAGTCAGCATCCTTTTATTACTAAACTTTTTTTATCTCATGAAAGATATTTGATCCAAAAAATAATCTCATGAAAGATATTTGACTTGTCAACGTAGTCAGTATTAGGATTAGTCATTTTATCCATTAAAATTGATTCCATTCATTATTTCAATTCGAACCGAAAATACGATTTTCATTTTCATATATAAATATTTATTTTACAACATTAGTGATGTTAGTCATGTATTTAAAATTTTATATAACCATTACAAACACAATAATTTATAATTTACATGTTAATATCAATTGTTTCTTATTATATATTCAACTTATTGAATTTGCATTTAATTATTAAATAAATTAATATATGCATGAAAAATCATAACTGAAAATTGTTTTATATTTAATTTATACTAGATTCTGATTCGGGTTTTAAAGTTGAATTACCGTTTAATTTTTTATGTTTATTTAGATAATATATTTTGGTATATATAAAAGTTTTATATGTTAATTTTATACATCTATTATATAGTTGCTAATGTTAACTCGTTTTGCCAACGTATTATATTTTTAAAATTAATATTTTCTATTTATGAAAATAAAATAGATTAGTTTATCAATTTAATATAATTTTATAATATTTATTTCAATATAATAATTTTTCCTTTAATATGATAGATTATGATTATAAAATAGATGAAAATGAGATAATTTTATTTCTTATATTAATGTATAATTATACTTCATTACTAATTCAAAATTAGTGAAATATTTACATAATTTTTTGAATGTTAGGATCTTGCTAAAATCATTTCAACAAATTTGTTAGAATTTTAATATATATTTCTATTTAAAATTAAAAGATATGAAAAGATATTATAATTAAAGTAGTTACAAAAATTTTATTATTAACTTCAATGAAATATATTTAGTAAAATTTCATAGTGATGGTCCAAAAAATCACACATGATATGAGTAATTAGATAAAGTATTAAATTAAGAAATTAATATATTTTTTATAAAAACTACAATTTTTCTAAATTCTTGTGTCTTATAAAAATTTATGGAATATATAGTTTTACTAATTTTTACTTTTACTTTATATTAGGTAAAATATATTTTTTGAAAACAAACTTATATAGTTTTTTTACATTTATTTGTATTAAATTAAGTGGATGAGATATCTGTGAATATTTGTAAATATCTGTAAAAAAAATTTGATATTCAGAAAATCAGATATCCGTATTTCTCCGAAGCAAAGCAAATCAAAAAATCAAATATCTCAAATACTGAAAATAATTGTACTTTCTGCTTCGTGCCCACCCCTAGTAATCACCATACACGTATGAAAGGGCTTATATATAATCCTTCTAATAACTTAGAGCATGTCCAACGCGGTTTTTTAAGGGATCCTTAGCACTTAATCCTAGGGTAATTTAATTAAAAAACAATAAACTTGGCTGTGATTGGTAAGGATCGGTCCGTAATGAAGGTGTTTAAGGATCGAGTCCTTAGTGACGTGGCGCGGTATGATTGGGCCGGTCGAAATATGTAAACCGCTTTCTAAAAAAAAAAGCTCATTCTCTCGAACACACGAAAAAAAAAGCTGTCGGCGACCCTTGAGGCGATTTGATCTCATCGTCTATTCAAGGTAAATCGAAGCCTTAATCTTGTTTATTTATGGATTTAGATTAGGTTGCATGTTGTTTTCTTCGAAGTAGGGTTCGGATTTGAGTTTTCACTCGATTTGGGAAAGTTTTCTTTGTACTTTGTGTTTGAAAACGATCTCGGTTTGAATCGATTTGGGGAGATTTTTGTTTGTAGTTCAATAGAAGCGATCGATTTGGGTTGATCTTCTTATCTTATTGTGAAAGAGTAAATCTATTAGGGTTTTGAAATGATTTGTGTTTGAATCGATTTGGGAAAGTTTTCTTTGTACTTAGGGTTTGAAAACGATCTTGATTTGTCTCGATTTGTGGAGATTTTTGTTTCTAGTTCAAAGAGTCGATCGATTTGGGTTGATCTTCTTCTTTAGAAAGAGCGAATCTATTAGGGTTTCGAATCGATTTGTGTTTGAATCGATTTGGGAAAGTCTTCATTTTTAGTTAGTGGTTGATACCAATTCGGCTTTATCTTCTTCTCTTATTTTAGTTAGTAGTTAGGGTTTCAAAACGAATTGTTTGTAGCTCAGACTCTGTGCCTCTGTGATTAAGTGGTTATCTTCTTCTCTTAGCTTAACATTACGTGTGCGTGACTATGTGAATTCGTTAATGTTGTCAATGCTTATAGGGTTTCAGATTCCTTTCTAATTCATTATGTTGTCAATGTTGTGAATTCTTTGATGTTGTATCTTCTAAATGTGTTTCAGGTTAAGGAAACATGGGACAAGATTATAGCTACAGCCAGCCTTCTTCATCAGAGGCTATGACATAGATATTACTTCTCTTCTTCAAGCTGAAGCTGCTATGTACGCGGATGAAGCCGAGAGCAGCCAGAATGTTGCAGAGCCGTTTCATTACTCTCCTCAACCTGAGGCTGATGATGGCATCCCGAAGACATGCTACTGTGGTGGTGAGCCTTTTGTTGCAACATCTTACACAACCAAAGATCCAGGCAGACGGTACTTCACGTGTGAGAATGCTGATGATGGTGACTGCCATATCTGGAAATGGTGGGATGTGGCGGTAATGGAGGAGATGACGGACTTTCAGAGACAACTTTGGGAGGTTAAGGATCATCGTAATGAGAGTGATCAGAAGCTGGTTAAGCTAGAGGAGACAGTGTGGGAGTTAGCTAAGAAGAAATCAGGGGTTAGAGATGGTGTTCCATTGGTTGTGTGTGTGCTGGTCAGTGTATTCGTCATAATCTGTATGGTGGTCATGTTCAAGTGGGCTGAAGAGATGGACAACGCCATCACAGAGTGCCTGGTGAGTTTGTTTCCTTGTGCTTTTCATAGTTTAATCTGCATTTATTTATAAACTTTTCACTGTTTTTATCTCATGTATGTTCAGGATGAGCTGCAGAGGCTGAAGAGGCGAGGGTCTGACCTTTAGAAGGTAACAACTAACTACTCTCTTACCTTTTAATACTTAAGAAAATAATACCTGTTAGATGTATACCATTACTAAACCTTTACATACTTAGATTGTAGTTGAAAGTGAGTTTTAAAAACCATAAGTTGTAAAAGTAAGCTAAACTCTGGACTTAACTAAAAATCAAAGTGTAAATGATATAAATGGTAAAACGCATTTAGTGTCAAACTTTTTAACTGGTGAGAATTGATTGTTGTTAAATGAAAGTGAAATGCTTTCTAACTTCCTAACTCCTCTGAGTTGATAGGTGGTTAATGTTAATTAGGTTTGTACTAGTTCTCGTAGCCTTTGTGTTGCTACTAGAGTGTTTAATGCCTTATACCTTCCTAACTCCTCTGAGTTAAATGCTAGTACATTCATTTACTTAAGACTCTGTGTTGCTAGTAGAGTAACACAGACCATTGTCCCACCATGGATAGCACCCATACTTTTGTAAACCTTCTTAATAGCCAAACCTCTTTTGATCTTGATTCACCCGAACCTGCTTGGTTTAGTAGTCAAGCAGATGAGACTGTCGTCAAGGAGAGAAGGAAATGGTCACCAAAAGAGGATAAAATCCTTATTGGGGCTTGGCTTAACACCAGTAAAGACCCTGTGGTCAGCAACGAGCAGAAAGCTGGTGCTTTCTGGAAGAGGATTCAAGACTACTACAACTCAAGCCCTCATCTGGTTGGGACAACACCTAGAGAGCTTGTTCAGTGCAAGCAGAGGTGGTCTAGGATTAACGATCAAGTCTGCAAGTTCGTTGGATGCTATGAAGCGGCTCTGAGAGAGCAGAGAAGTGGTCAAAATGATGATGATGTGATGAAAGCTGCCCTCCATCTCTTCTACAACGACTACGGAATCAAGTTTAGCCTGGAACATGCCTGGAGAGAGTTGAGGCATGACAAGAAATGGTGCTCCACCTTTCAGTCTAAGGACACTGTGAAGGAAAAGCGCAAACAAGCGGTGGACGTAGATGGAGAAGAGGAAGTGGGAGAACCAGAAGGTCGACCTATTGGAGTGAAGGCTGCTAAAGCAGCTAGTAAGAGGAAGAAGAGTGGCAAAGAAGAGGAGTTGTCACAGTTGCATGCCATGTTGGAAATCAAAGAAAAAATTTCAAAGCGTAAACTGCTTGACCGTTTACTTGCCAAAAAAGAACCACTCTCTGAGATGGAAACATCTCTCAAACTTAAACTAATGTCTGAGATGTTATGATCTATATTATGTTATGTTTAAGGTAAAATAATTGCTTAGACTTGTGATTACTTGTGATTGACTTGTCTGAGATGTTTTGAGTATTGCAGTAGAACTTTACTAACTTTTGTATTTTATGTTCTTTCAGGTGCAGTACAAGGACTTTGTTTTGTAGCTGTCATTCGGAATCACGGGTGCATTGGACATGTGAAAGTGTTTTGTTGTATAGCAGATGTGACCCAAGTCACGGGTTCTGCTTTTTTTTCACTCTCACTTGTATAAGAATGCCTCTAGGATGTGTTTAGCTAACTCTCACGGTTTCAGCTTTTTTTTCACTCTCCCGAGTTCTGTTTTTTTAGACTTGTAAACGTTGTACTCTCTGCAAAAACTTCTTGTAAACGTTTAATCTTTTAAGTACATGCTCTCTCTTTTTCTTTACTTATACAACACGAAGACAATCACTACGGTTTCTCTCAGAACAAGGTTTGATACGAATATTTTATATCATTATCTGTTACAAATTAAACTTTACTCTCTACTTTACTTATAACTTTTCTTGTTCCAATTGACTGATTAATGATTCTATAACAAATAGTTAGTACTCATTTGTTAATACTTTCTCTTTGTGTTATATAATTTAGTCTACAAAATAATAATTTAGTCTACAAAATCTAATAAAACAAAGTTAACAACTATTTTAAAAATATAGATATTATGTGTTTCTTAAAACCACTCCATAAGTATCTATAGTTGTATTTAAATGTTCATTAATTTTAAAAAAAGTCTAACCTGTTTACCTTATTTTTTTGTTTTGTTTGAAGAACGGTTTAGAAAAATGTCATCATCTTCATCCGATGAACTCGAAGAAAGGTTGAACGATGCTTTCGACGAAATTTTTGAAGATATATACGATAACATAGTCAACGCCCCAAAAAAAAGCAAAGGAAACGTGCTTACATAGAACGAAACCGTGAAGAAAAACACAATCGTTTATGGAATGACTACTTCAGCGAAGATCCAACTTTTCCGGGACATTTATTCAGACGCCGTTTCCGCATGAACAAGGATTTATTTATGCGTATAGTCGATCGCCTCTCAGCCGAATTTCCGTTCTTTCGACAAAGAAGAGATGCAACTGGGAGGTTTGGTCTATCTCCACTGCAAAAATGTACGGCTGCAATTCGTCTACTTGCTTATGGTTCTGCGGCTGACACGGTTGACGAGTATCTCCGACTTGGTGAAAGCACGGCAATTTTGTGTTTAGAAAATTTCACTGAAGCGATAATACAATTATTTGGGGATGAGTATCTACGAAAACCCACACCGGAGGATCTTCAACGACTGCTCGATATTGGAGAGAAACGAGGATTTCCTGGGATGGTGGGAAGCATTGACTGTATGCATTGGGAGTGGAAAAATTGTCCAACCGCTTGGAAAGGACAATACACACGTGGCTCAGGAAAACCAACAATTGTCTTAGAGGCAGTAGCTTCACACGATCTTTGGATTTGGCATGCTTTTTTCGGACCTCCAGGTACCTTAAACGATATTAACGTCCTCGATCGGTCTCCTGTTTTTGATGACATTTTACAAGGTCGAGCTCCCAGGTTAGAATACGTGGTCAACGGACACATGTATAATTTGGCGTACTACCTCACAGATGGTATATATCCAAAATGGTCAACATTTATCCAATCTATCTCACTTCCTCAAGGTCCTAAAGCTCAGTTATTTGCTAAATTTCAAGAAGCAACTAGAAAAGATGTGGAGCGGGCTTTCGGAGTATTGCAAGCTCGATTTGCGATTGTGAAAAACCCGGCTCTTTCATGGGACAAGGAAAAGATTGGGCAGATTATGAGAACATGTATCATACTACACAATATGATAGTCGAAAATGAACGAGATGGATACACGCAATACGATACATCTGAATTTGAAGAAGGAGAGTCATCCAGAAGTTCACGTGTGGATATGTCCTATAGTACCGACATGCCTACAAATCTCGGTAATATTCTTGGCATTCGAAATCATCTTCGCGATAGACGTATACATGAACAATTGAAAAATGATTTAGTTGAAAATATTTGGAACTAATTTGGTGATGAAAATGAATTCTTGTATCTTTATTTTTAATTATGCAATAAATAAAAATTTAAATTTCACATGTTTTTAAATTTATTATTTTTAAATTCCTAAGGACTCCTCATTGAGTAACACTATTGTACATACATTTTTGATTAGAATCCTTACCTATTCAAAAAAAAAAAATTAAAATAATGCTAAGGACTCCAATGGTGGGTTTTACCATTGGAGATGCTCTTAGGTAATTTAATATTCTTCACTCAAAACACAAACCAACCTAAAAAATAACACATAAGAAAAACAGGAAAAAAAAGATCAAATCAAGAATGTCCAATTTCCTCTATTTTCTTTTGTTATTGCCTCTCTTTTTGTTGTATTCAAAATGCTCTTAAGCTCTAAGGATAAGCTTCCTTCGGGACCTATAGGTCTTCCGATCATCGGAAACTTGCACCAACTTGAAAAATCTCTTCATAGATCATTTCCTAAACTCTCTCAAAAGTATGGACCCGTGATGTTTCTTCGTTTCGTGCGTGGTCCATGTGGTTGTGTTTTCCACAAAAGAAGCAACTGAAGAAGTTCTCAAGACATGATCTCGAGACTTATACCCGACCAAAGCTAAGCGCGACCAAGATGTTCTCTTACAACTGCAAAGACATTGGTTTTGCTCGGTTACAGTGCTGACTAGAGAGAGATGAGGAAGCTTGTGATGCTCTATCTCTTTAGCTCGAAAAAACTAAAAGCATTCAGGCATTTTAGAGAAGAATAGAGAGTGAATTGTTCGTGAAGAAACTCTCAGAATCTGCTGAGACACACTTTGGTGGATTTGAGAAAAGCTCTTTTCTCTTTTACCGCAAGTGTTATATGTAGACTCGCTTTTGGACAGAACTTCCACGACTGTGATTTTGTTGATATGGTCAAAGTTGAAGAGCTTGTGCTCGAGCCTGAGACCAATCTTGACTCATTTGCGGAGCTGAAATGTTTTTTAAGAAACTCTAATTAAAAAAATTCATAATTTAGGCAATTATATCTATGTAAAAAAATTCTAAAAATTTTGGGGCCAAAACCAATGTTTAATTGGGTCAGGTCCAAATCCACCATGCCCACGTGTCTTGGGTTATAGACTGGATCTCTGGCAACACTCAAGAGTTGCACAAAGCCTTTTCTAGACTTAGTAACTTCTTTCAACATGTGATCGATGATCATTTGAAGCCCGGACAACCTGAAGAATCATTTGGTGTGATGTTGGATATGATCAATAAACAAAGCAAAGTGTTCCTTTAAGGTCACATATAATCATCTAAAAGGAGTTATGTCGGTGAGTAAAAAGTAAAAACAATTATTTATTTATTTATATATTTATTTTAAGATATCTTACCATCTCTAAGACTAATAAATATGTTTGTTTTATGATCAGGATATATTTTTAGCAGGAGTGAACGCAGGAGCCATCACCATGATATGGGCGATGACAGAGCTAACAAGACATCCAAATGTGATGAAGAAACTCCAACAAGAGATCCGAGTAACCCTTGGTGACAACAAAGAAAAAATAACTGAACAAGATCTAGAGAAAGTTAACTTTGATCACATACTTATCAAAAAAAAAAGTTCACTTTGAAACTTGTGATCCAAGAAACATTTAGATTACACCCACCAGCTCCTCTCTTACTCCCAAGGGAGTCCGTGTCTGATATCAAGATACAAGGCTATAACGTTCCCAAAAAGACAATGATTGAGATAAGGTACGCATTAGGGCGTGATCCCAACTGCTGGAAAAACCCTAATAATTTCATCCCCTAGAGGTTTATGGATAGCCCTGTTGAATATAAGGGTCAACACTACGAGTTGTTGCCATTTGGTGCTGGTCGTAGGATTTGTCCAGGGATGGCCACGGGGATAACTATCGTCTAACTTGGTTTACTTAACGTCATCTACTTCTTTGATTGGAGTTTGCCTGATGGAATGACCATTGAAGACATAGACATGGACATAAAATTAACTTATTTATTTCTTTTGACGTATTGACATAAACAGTAAAGTTATTGTAAAGTCTTTAGCATCATATAACCCGTCTCTATCGATATAATGTTGATGAAAGATTGTAGCCTAACCTGTTTTTAAAAATCATATTTAATTTGAGTTAATCAGTTATGGTAAGTTAAGACATGTAAGCATGATTAACCCAAAATTCTTAGGTGGAGTTCTTAGCGGAATATATAAAATTATTTATTAATTTTTAACTAAAAATTTTAAAACCAATTCTCAGTATTTTTAGTTAAAGTTAAAAAATAACTTTTTACATTCTACTAAGAACTTCACCCTAAAAACTCTTGTCTAATCATAATCTAAGAACACAAGAATTAACCTACCATTACACGTCATTCAATTTTGTTGGGCTGAAATTCGGTAATGTCTGGCCCGGGTTCGGTGTCGTTTGACGTTTTTATTTGGCACATCAATTTAATGGTTCAAATTTCTAGAATATTAGTCGATATTAAATTTTTTGCTAATATATCTATAACATTCCGGTTTATTGTATATGAAAAGTTTTAAAATAAATAATTTAGCTAGTTATATCATTAATGTGTATTTACTTTTCTTAGAGACACATTCAGATAAAATTTTAGAGTTAAATGTATTTGAGTTGGAATTAGTGACCTATCATGAAGTGATTCGTGGTATCGTATGAGTAAAAAAAGTCATGTAGTGATTGCGGGATCAGTAAATAAGATTTTCGAGCTTCCTAAAAATTAACGCGCTGCCTGTCGCACGGAATGGAGCTTACCAGTTGAGTGAGCGAGCATGGAAAGCCCATTAATTATAGTCGCTTGAAGCATTAGAAGTGATATCAAAACCAAACTCAAACGAGTGTGAAGTCTTGTGAAGATCACACTAATATGGGTGATGATCTTGGGATGCAATAGGAACGTCACGTTCTTTAAGAGGAGGTGAATTATAGCACCCCTTGTGATATATAGGAAGATTTAAAATAATTGATTTGGCTATCTATGCTTACTTTTTTGGACACACATCTAGAGAAAACTCTAAAGTTATGCGTGCTTGAGCTAGAGTATTCAAAGAATGGGTGACCTATCGAGAATTTGCGGTATTGTGTAAGTGAGACCAAAGCACGGAAAAATTTCATGTGGTGATTGTATGGTTAGTAAACAAGAATTCCGAGCCTTCAAAAGATTAATGCACCACTCCTCGTGCGGTATGGTGCCCACAGGACTAGTAAGTGGAAGATCCATTAGCCGTGGGCGGTCGGAAGCATTACAAGGTTTAGTTTTGTGCTAATTTAGTACTGCTATTGTGGTTAGTTCAGTTTTGAAACATATTATGTCTCTTTGAATCGAGTTTGCAGGAGAATCTTACGTATTTATTATTTTATGTTTGTTAAACCAGAAATAGGGTACTAGAGGATTCAATTGTTGATTAAATTAAGTGATGTTAAATGGTAATATATATGCATGTAGTTATAAACGTAGGGACTATGTGGAAATTGCAGGACAAAGACGTGTAAGCTAGCAACGCAGATATTTGTGATATTGCGGAGTGCAAAGATGTTTGCATATCAACGCAAATGTTTGAGAGATTGTAGGGTGCAAAGATATTTGCATATCGACGCAGAGTGGAGTACACATATATCCTTATAGTATACTAAGGACACAGTATATGCATATATCCTTATAAGAAAATGCGGGGTGCAAAGAATAGTTATGTACTATCATTGTATTGTTTGTTGTTGTAAGGTGCACTAGGCATATGTTTGTTCTGTAAGATCCACTTGGCACCGTGTTTATTTCATGCTAAATTTTAGGTTCTTATAGTCATAGTGCCATTTACTGATTCGATGGTTTGCATGTTTAGCATTTCATATCCCATTAAGTAACTTCGTGTTACTAACTCCTCCTTCTTCCCCTTCTCCCTTTTGGGTAAACATGTGGAGTAGTTATATGTCTAGACAATTTGATGTTTTGGGATGATCACATTTATTTTAGTTTTATTTATCTTTTATATTCTAATGTATTTGTTTTTTACATTATACTCATTTTATCATGCTCTTATTTAATATTTTATTTATTTTTTATAAATTGGTTTAATTTGACATTTTATCGTAAGTAGCACATATGTATCAAATATCAAGTGAGAATGAGATGAGTGTTACAAAATCATTTTTGGCTAATTTTCTTTCAAAGCTAGTAGTTACCGAAACTTTTCAGGAATAATTTCAAATATGTATATTCAACAATTAGTTTAGGTTTTTTTAAACATAATTTATTTAGAAAATAAATAAATTATAATTTCGAATCATAATTATTTTTTGTCAATAAAACGGATGTATTAATCTAAATATCCAAAGGGCTTAAAGGATGCAACCGGAGATAAAATCAACAGAAAAACTATTACAACAAGGAGAGAAATAGATGCATTCAAAGAGAAAAGATACAAAGAGATATTTCACTAGAAACTTGAAAACTGATGTCTGAGAGAACAAATGATAGTTGGATAAAACGAATGTTGAGGAACCCAATATTCCTGGACTTGGGGTAGTTTCTCGGTGATAAACTCTATGTCGAGTTATTGCTTTAAAATCGTCTCACCTTTCAAAATGCTCTATAAACCAATAGTAAAGATAATCGTTATCTAGAAACATGAATTAGAAAACAAACCCTAATTTAAAATGTTCTCTGGATCGTCTTTTTCGCTTTGAATTTACTTGGTTTAGTTTTAGTCTTGTTATATTAATAGTATATGTTTATTTTGTATTTTTTGACACTAATTCAATTCTCAGTTTAGTAATTTAAGAGGAAAAAATGTTTGGATATAGTTTATACGAGAAGAATATGGTCCGTAAAAATTGTGTAATTTAAGCTTCTTTTTTTTTCGTAAGATTGCTTAACTAAAATCAGGATAACAAATGCTTGGGATAAACGATATGATTCATGAATTTTTTCTCAAAAAAAAAATGATTCATGAAAATTTGAATAGTTTATGGATGTTATCCTTTTTTGATATCCAAATACTCTCGCGTGATGCCAATAAGCAATTGTCGTATTCGATAAGAAGTCTTCAAAGCTAAAGTTAGGTTTCAATCAATCAAACATGTGGACCATCAAGGATAATGTCGGAAGATTGCGTCGGTAACTTTCCTTCCATACGTCTCCCAATTCTAAAACTATTATTGCATTTGCTTAAAAGTGGAAAGCAATTTTATGAAGCAAAAGCAATTTTATGAAGCAAAAGCAATTTTATGAAGCAAAAGCAATTTTCCCTACTCTATATATATCTAGGGCTATACATATTAGCTAGACATATTATCGGTTAAATTTAATATGGTCTGTTATTCATTTGAATAAAAAATCTGAATATACGTAAAATTTCGAATCAGATTAACAGTAAAATATTATATCTGTAAAAATGAAATAAATCATAAATATGATATTTTAGAAAACCGAATATTCGATCTAATCTGAATAGTTATAGATATGTAATGTAATTATATATACAAACCATTATATCTATACATATTTTATGATATAATTTGGTTAATTTATTTTTAAATTGTTTTTTTTCAAAACAAATTGGATTATTGCATATCCAATTTAGTTTTTATGAGTTTTCTTATTAGGCTTATCAATATTGATTTTTTATGTTTGTTTGATAATATTATATCATTGTTTTTATTTTATTCTAATATTATGGAGGTTTGCTTATTTTATTCAGATGTTATTTATTATTTTTGTTTATTTTTAATATAATTTACAGACCAAATTAAATAATCTGAGAATATTTAAAAAAATTTAGATATCCAAATTTTTAAAAGTAAATCATAAACATAAATATTCGTTAGAGACGGAACGGATCACTAATACTATGGATTTTTTTTGGATATCGACTATGTGTGTAGGCCTACATATACACACTCATATTTCTTAGATTATGTATGAATATTTCCCAATTCATTTCTATTTTGAATAATAATATTGAAAATTTTAACCCATTTTTATTTATTTCTATTAAACAGAAATTATTATTTTATTTTTATAAGATAGTATTTTTTACTTTTATTCTAAATCTAAAAATTCTATTAAAAATAAATTATAATAAATTTTATTTCTATTATAGAATTTGTTTATTTGATAGAATATAGCAATATATTTGAAATATCGTACTATTTTTATATTTTGAATTTGGAATATTTTGAGTTGATGTTCGACTAAATCTCTTAAGAAGATAGTACCGACAATAGATTTAATTTCAGATTTCTATATGAGATACTAGACACAGTCCTATCTTCATCTTGTCAAACAGTAACAAGTTAATTTTTGATAGAATTGAACTCAACCATTTTAAATTTCAGGTATTAATCACGAAAAACAATATTTTCGGAGCTATATAGTTTTTAAGGAACAATATAGTTATTATTTATTTTATCATATGTTTCAGTAATGACAATTGCCTGGTAGTTCATTGTCCGTATTAGCCAACACCATCATCTTTCGTACCTGCGGGACAACTCGGTTGGTATTGGATTAAAAAAGTACGTTGTTAGAGCATGATTATTGAGAAGTTCTTTAAGGGTTTTTAGTGGGCAGAGTCCACTAAATCTTTAAGAACCATCTCTTAATTTTCCTAAATAATAACCTATTTTGTTTGGGTTCTTATACTGTTCACGGACCCTACTGACACATGGCGACCCGTGATTAGTCTGTTTTTAATTTTTTTCTTTTTTTTAAAAAAAATCAAAAAATCAAAAAATAAAAACCCCTGGGGTTCTTGAGTTAATCATGATTTTAGTAACTTGGAGTGGTCGGTGAGTCGAATGGCGATGGCAATTACCTAATGGCCTACTCATAGCCACTAGACCAATGAGCAGTTGTAATAATTGTATTATTCGATCTGTTGAACTATTAATGACAAAAAAAAAAGAAGCAATACTGCATCCATGTCTTCTTGAGCACTTCCCAGCTCTTTGATTTTTAACAATGTTCAAAAAATCATTAGAGAAAGGTTAGCTGTTTTATAAATAATTATTTTTAAACAAAAATTCAGATTGATTGTTTAAATATTTAATCAAAAATTTAAAAAATCTTTCAAAAAATAGCTTCAGTTAGATTCGATTTACCGGTTAGATGGGTGTCTAGACGCTACTAACCATAAAACACTAATATTAGAAAGGGTTTCTCAGCCGCAAAATAATACTATTATTTTAATTTTTGTCAAATCATTTAATTTTATATCTTTTCAGAAAAAAAAATTATAAGCTAACAAATGAATATTGAAGTTCTGAAAGCTAACATTTCATTGAGAATCCGTATATGTTTTCTTCTCCATTTCTTTTTTTGTTATATTTTTATTTTTAATACCCCGTGAGTTCGAGGTGTTCTAATAAGTTTCCGTGTTGGAGTACCCTTTTCACTTTCTCCATAACCAAAGAACGCAAAAAAAAAAAAAAAAAATATGGCGATCTCTTTGCTCTGCTTTTGCTTCATCACTATCCTTACAATAATCTTTCTCATCAAGAAGATTAAACACTTCAAATGGAAGCTCCCTCCAACCCCTCCTACGTTCCCAATCATCGGAAACCTCCACCAAATCGGAGACCTGCCTCACAGGTCACTTCAAACTCTATCCCAAAGATTCGGACCAGTGATGCTTATCCACTTCGGTTTTGTACCCGTGGTTGTAGTCACATCAAAAGAAGCAGCTGAAGAAGTTCTCAGAACCCACGACCTAGACTGTTGCAGCAGACCTAAGCTCGTGGGGACAAGGCTACTCTCTAGAGACTTTAAAGACGTAGGCTTCACACCCTACGGTGAAGAGTGGAAGCAGCGTCGCAAGTTCGCCGTCCGTGAGCTGTTCTGTCTGAAGAAAGTTCAGTCGTTTAGGCATGTAAGAGAGGAGGAATGTAACTTGCTTGTTAAGAAACTGTCGGAATCTGCTGTGCATCGAACTCCGGTTGATTTGAGCAAAACCCTTTTCTGGTTAACTGCGAGTATCTTGTTTAGAGTTGCCTTGGGACAGAACTTCCACGAGAGCAAGTTTATCGATAAAGAAGAGATTGAAGAGCTTGTGTTTGAAGCAGAGACTGCCCTAGCTAGCTTCACTTGTTCTGATTTTTTCCCTGTTGCTGGAGTTGGATGGGTTGTTGACTGGCTTTCTGGACAACACAAGAGGCTTAACGATGTTTTCGTGAAGCTAGATACTCTGTTTCAGCTTGTGATTGATGACCATTTGAGTCCTGGAAGAACTAAAGATCATGAAGATATCATTGATTCTATGTTGGATGTGATTCATACACAAGGCAAGAATGATTCCTTGCAGCTCACGGTAGATCATATCAAGGGGTTTCTTGCGGTAAATCAAGAACTCTCTAACTTCTTTAAACACATTGGAATGGATATTGGCAAATCTCTCAAATTATTTTTCTTAAAATTTTTTGTCACAAAAATAACATTTTAAAAAAAAATGATCGAAATAAACTTTCTTATTTTGAAAAATTTAATATTTTTTATTTTTTTTTAATTTTAAATCACACCTCTAAAACTCCACCAGATAACTCCAAACTCTAAATCCAGATTAGTTAACTCAAAGAATATATATATATATATATATATATATATTTATATTAGTTTAATTTAATTTAGTTTAGTTTAAAAAATAATAGTAATTTAGTTTTATCTTGTTGGTAGAATATATTTCTTGCAGGGATAGATACTGGAGCCATCACAATGATATGGGCAATGACTGAGCTTGCTAAAAACCCTAAACTGATGAAAAAAGTTCAAGACGAGATCAGAGACTGCCTTGGCAACAATAAGGAGACAATCACCGAAGAAGATGTCGATAAAGTTCCTTGCCTGAAGTTAATAATCAAAGAAACATTCAGGTTACATCCAGCAGCTCCTCTTATACTCCCAAGGGAAACAATGACACACATGAAAGTTCAAGGCTATGATATTCTCCCAAAGACAAGGATCTTGGTCAACACTTGGGCGATAGGAAGAGATCCCAAACTCTGGACAGAACCGGAAGTGTTTAACCCTGAGAGGTTTGTTGATAGTCCTGTGGATTATAGAGGACAGCATTACGAGCTCTTGCCATTTGGGTCGGGTCGAAGGATATGTCCTGGGATGCCCATGGGGATTGCCACCGTTGAGTTAGGACTCTTGAACTTACTTTACTTCTTTGATTGGAGAGTTCCTGATGGAATGACACATAGGGATATCGACACAGAAGAAGCTGGTACTCTTACTACCGTCAAGAAAGTACCTCTCAAGCTTGTTCCAGTTCAAGTTATGTGATTAGAACAAACTCTATGACGTTGAAGATGTTATGAATAAAAAGCATTTTATTTTATTTGCAAGATGATATGTATGAATAATATTTTAAAAGGCGTATTTGTTAGTAAACTGAATGTGTGTTGATACATTATCACGAACTAACATTTAGCATATCTTATTACCGTAGACAAATATTACAAAGTTAAATTTTCAGTATATATATGACTTATTTTTCCCAAATAAAACAGGAAATAATCATTAATCTTGAAACTTGGAGACCATTCAAAGGATCGGCTATCACAAATATTATCCTTCTAGTCCAATTATTGTGGTCTTAGATGCACAGGATTTTGTCCGTATGGGGAGCTTGTACATAAGTTAATAAAAGACTGGGCCACAGGCATGGAGGTTTTTAGAAGAATTTGACTTCTATTAAAACATGTGGGGATATTAAAACATGTGGAGCAAAACTAGTAGGTGTATCAATAGTTCAGTGCTATACGAACAAGAAAGCATAAAACTGGTGGGTGTATCAGTATTTTTAATATTATGTATGTTAGTAAAATAAGGAAAAATGGAGTAGGCCTCGGGCAGTCGCATACCAACAAATTACATAGCACCTAAACCTTCAGATACCCAAAAAAAAAAAAAAAAAACAGACGTTAAAGTGGGTAATTACCAATGAATTTACCCAAACTATAAATGATGGACTGTGTTTTTACCCACATATTTTTTTTGTTAGCAGGTAAATATTTTAAAACTAACTAAATTTTTATCCGCACTTGGAAAACTCAAATTTTTGATTTTTACAAAAATAATATTTAATAATATTTGTAAACCGACAATTTTTAGATATTTATATATTTCGGATAAAATAAATTTGTTTAATTACACACATTAAAATATTTTGAACCTAACTATTGATTTAATGATATATTTATGGACTTTCTATATAAATTTATACATACAGTTAAAATTTTTTTGGACCTTATGTTAATGAAATTACTAAAATGACATTAACTAAAAAACACTACTATTATTGTTTCCAAACAAAACTCTTTTTTAAAACTGCTATTCATGTTTCCAAACAATACAAAAAGTACTAAAATTTTAATAAGATAGATGTTTATGTTGGATAAATAGAAAAAAGTAATGGTATACTTGTAGATCTTTTATTATATAAACTAAAGTTTTTCTACCATTTTTAATAAAATAAACATTCATCATTTTATCTCACTAGAAATCAATTATTGAACTTTAAACTAAAACCGCAAAGAATTGTTTTTTTCTGCCACAACCACAAATCAAAGGTTTACTCCAAATCGCAAAATATATTTTTTGTCAAAATTGTATAATCTTATTTTCTATCAAAATCACAAAATTAAATTATCCGCCAAAACTACAAAATCAAGTCTCTCGTCCAAATCAATAAACGAGTTTTCTGCCATAACCATAAAACAAGTTTTTTCGCAAAAAAAATTGTGGGATCTTATTTTCAGCTAAAACCACAAAATGAATGTTCCTGCCAATATCGTAAAATCGAGTTTTCTCGTCAAAACAAGTTTTCCATCAGAAATACAAAATTAAATTTTACCATCAAAACCGTAAAACATTGTTTTTCCAGCAAAACAGTAAAAACTAGTTTTTCGCAAAACTGCAAAAGTAAACCCCCCCCCAAATTGAAAAATCAAGCATTCCCATTAAAATCATAAAACGGATTCTCCCGCCAAAATCCAAAATTAAGCTTTCCTACCAAAACGTAAAATTAAGTTTTCTTGCTAAAACGTAAAATTAGTTTTACCCTACAATCCTACATTAACATCCCTAAACAAAATATACAAAGTTTGCTTAAAATAATTTAAAAAAAAAAACTTGTGTGCCAACTTATCTGTTTTATATTGTGTAATTTATCAATGTAAGTATATTTTGACTAATTAGGAAGACTATATTGTCAAAATCACTATTAAGCAATATAATTTGGTATGTAATATGTATTCACTTAACTTTTTTAGATATTTCATTTATAAGTTAATCAATCTTTGTCTATTTAATTTTTAAAATTTTAGTTTATACAATTCACAATTTTCTATTTTAATATGTAAACAATTTTTAATGAGAAATGGCTTAATATGTAAACAATTTTTAATCAAACCATCTTGTTTATTATAAATATAAGATGTAAGTATGAGAAGATATCATGTCAGACCTAGAAAATACTTTGATTTCATTGGTAATTTCAAACTTTATAAGATCATTTCATAATAATTATTTTTTTAATCATTAAGAGATAATAATATTTTTTATATCTTTTAAGTTATTTTCATTGGATTGAACAAGAAAATTATGTTTGCATTCAGAATAAACTTTTAATTACTTTTGGCAATTCTCCTTAAGAAAGATTTATTATGATTTTTTGGACAACTTCAACTTGCATTAAGCTTAAAAGAGTTCAAACTCCTGTAAAAGAGGATACAGCAAGCTACAAAGAGCCAAACCAACCAAAGTCTTGAACAACAACTTGGACAAGCATAATATTATGATATTTCTTAGTATCATAAAACAGTCACAAGCTTAACCAACAAAATATTATGATATTTCTTAGTATTTGGCTGTTGATCAGAAAAAATGCATGCATATATGATATATATATATTGTCAGTATATATTTAAACGATCACTAAATATGACACTGTTTTTAACGTTAAGACATGAAAAACGAATTAAAAGATAGGTGACGTGATGTCTACATTATTCGTAATTTTTAAAATAAATTTAGTCTTTATGAAGATAATTCTTAATTTTTTTAATTCGTTTTATGAAGATAATTCTTAATATTTAAATTCATCATTTTAGTTTCTTTTATAACCATCATTGGGTAGTAATCAGCGTCCTACGCACGGTGAAGTTTCTTTTTATTAAAAACATGAATTTTAGCTTTAAAAGTTTATATTTTTATTTTATAGTTAGATAGAATAGATAGAAAGACTAGAACAGCACACAATTCTTTTACAGTTTTTATTAATTGTATAATTAATAAAACATTAGTTGGGATTTTCGTACACATTTAATGATATATAAATACTTATAATTCACGTATTTTGTTATTTTGTACTCCCTCCGTTTCATTTTAGTTGTCGTTTTAGGTTTTTGCACACAGATTAAGAAAACATTTAATTTTATATATTCTCAAAATAAAAACACTATTACCTATACACATAACCACATTTCAACCAATAGAAAAATAGAATGATATATAAAATCATTAAATTTTGCATTGAAATTATAAAACGACACTTATTTTGAAACAAAAAATTTACCCTACAACGATAAGTAATTTAAAACGGAGGTAGTATAATTTAAACCGTAAGTTAGTTTTACATGAATGCTTTATCGTTTACCATTGTGTAAAAATAAAAATAAAGCACTTTTGTAATCAAAATTTGAATTGAATAATCATAAATACATAAATCAAAATCTATAATAAAAATTGAAGATATTTCGATCAAAAAATTTATTTATGAAGATCATTCTTAATTTTTTTTCGAAACTTCAGCTCTATTTCATACACGTGTGTAAAGTTTTTAGAAGAACTAATTAT
Organism: Moricandia arvensis; assembly: GCA_905132765.1. NCBI lineage: Eukaryota > Viridiplantae > Streptophyta > Magnoliopsida > Brassicales > Brassicaceae > Moricandia > Moricandia arvensis. The sequence continues at coordinate 82,994 of CAJHQP010002547.1, forward strand.
TGGTGTAAACACATTTAATTATAGTAAATTTTAGAAGTATTTTTCTTTAAAAAAAACTTTTGATGATGATACATTATTTTATTTGTGTGAACACATTAAAGATATCTACTTTAAAATATATACTTTTAATATATATATAGGGGGTTGTATGTAGTTTCTATTTTCTTGTTATAAAGAAACTTCTTTTTTTGTCAGCTTAAAGAAACTTCTTATACTTTTCTATTTTATTGAATTATTTTTGCTCACGAGTTATTTTTTCACTAAAAAACTTTGAACAATTTTGGAAAATTTTCCTAAAAATTATTGTCATAATATTAGTTACTCACTTTACTGTTGACCACAAATAAGTGCATGCATCGGTATATCGTCAATATATACTTTTAAATATCACCAAATATGACATTGTGTTTTTAACGTTAACACTGGAAAAAAGGAATTGAAAACCTTTGTGAACGGAACTCATATCATGATAAAATACAGATTACTTGTAAATCCTTTCCCTCTATATATGTATATGTCCCTTCCATAAGATCACCAACACCAAAACAAAATTCTTAAACGCAAAAATATCAAATAAATTTAACATGAAGACAACAAAAGTACTAGAACGCATGTTGTGCTTCATCTTCTTCTTATTGATCTCCATCACCAAAAACATAGCCTATCCTCTCTCTACAAATTCTCGTTGGATCATCAATGAAAAAGGACAAAGAGTGAAACTGGCATGTGTGAATTGGCCAGCGCATCTGCAGCCTGTGGTGGTGGAAGGGCTGAGCAAGCAACCGCTTGATGCCGTGGCCAAGAAGATAATGGCAATGGGTT
>CAJHQP010002548.1:0-83813 GCA_905132765.1 Moricandia arvensis
AAAATTTCGTTACTATCTATACATACTAGGGTCGGCCCGGGCTACGCCCGGATTTTTTGTTTATATTTTAATTTTGATTAATGTATTTATTTTAATATATAAATTTTATAATCTATTATAAAAAAATATAAATATCTAGACAATTACAAATAATTTATTTAGTGTTTTTTACGCAAATCAAAAATTTTAGTATCTAAGCTTTTTTTTGTTATTGGAAGTTATATATAAGTTGATAAGCAGAATGGACAAATTAATTAAACATTAGTTTTTATGTTTAATTGGTTGAATTATAGACATGGTTTATTTCACTTAGAGAATATGTATAACTTTTGTTTCCGTTTAGTCTCTGAGTAATTTAATGAAACCTCCCCCTTAATTCAACAACCCTATAATTTACATGGTTTTATTTTTTTTTAAATCAGCTGTTTAAAATATTATCTATATAAAAAACTTACAACTACATCATTAAAAGCATGATTGGTTTCCCCGCTATCACCCGCATACCCAACTTTTGCGATTATTAGTGATTGTCAGCGTTTTGCAATAATCATAGAAAACACTATAAATCACTTCAAATCGCTATTCTAAAATTCAAAAGATGGTTCCAGCTAGCGTCTGCGACTGCAGGAAGGTACAAAAAAATTATTGTTTCTCAAAAAACTATATAAATATAAAAATAAAAATATTCAATTAAATTTTTTTAAAATGAAATAATAGAAATACCAATATATATAATATTTTAATTTATATCATAAAACTTTAAACACAATTTTTTCTATAATTTTTAAAAAACAAAATAATAATATAATTTTAAAAATATAGTTTTTATATTTATTATAATAATATGATTTTTAATATTTTTATATTTAGATAAAATGTAAATATTATTAATATATTATTTAACCATTGCTGCAGTTGGTAGTATACCATTCATAAGTATTTCGTAAACGCAATAAATTTTAACCGTCGTACCAAGTGTGCTAAATTCTTCAAAAAAATCCTGCATTTATAACCCAACTAATCGGACCCATTATCTAAATATTATTTATTATAAGTTTTGATTGGTTGGTATTGAGATGTACTATCTTATTAATTTAAGTTGTGGGTTAATTTGTTTGTGAGTGATTTTTTTTCCTTTTTGGATTTTTGCTTATATGGCATCTTCCTCATTGAGTTGTACGTTATTTGCGGTTGAATAATTTGTATCTGCCAATTAATGTCTATGACTTGCCAGCTGTAGCCTTTGCATAATTTCTAAAAAGAAACGGTTAACTTTGGTGAGGAATTGGCAGTCCAAACATCAGCCATCTAGCTGGGCTGGAAATGGTGTTCATGTGTTAAGAATGGTGTTCTTTTTTTGACACATCAACACGTACCATCTATTAGCATTGTTAATTTTCTGTTATTTACTTGATTTAATTTTTGTATATAAAATTTGATTTCTCATAATAAAACATGAGCATGTATGAGTCATCAGCGAGTAATATTTCTTATCAGATTGCCCGAAGATGCGTTTATGAGAATAATAAAGATACCTTATAACACTTACTAATGCATTTCTATATTTATCTCTACTATAATATTTAGAGACATATATGTTTCAACCCACTTTTATTTGTCTTGTAAATTAATCATTTTTATTTTTCTTCTAGAAATATTATTTTTTTTCGTACTTTATGATAGAAAATGTTATTTTACACAAAAAATAGAATAAACTTGAACTTTATTATATATTTTTATATAGTAAATACATTAGAAATTGTTATATGTTTACCAATTGATGGTTATCTCTGTAACATAATAAGACACTGGAACTTTGTAGCATAAATAATGGAAAATTATTCTCAAAAAAAAACAATAATGGAAATTTTTTTATTCAAAAAGTAAGTGACAGAATTATTTTTATTGATGAAATCTATTTAAAATATGATAATAGAGAGTAACGATTGCTAGGGAATCATTTGATGAACCTAGTGTGTTCTTCCACCAAGTTTAAATGCGAGGATTGAAAGGCCTAGTAATGTATTTCTACCTTGGACGATGTTGTACATGAAGGGTATTGGGCAAAGATTGTCGTGGATATATAGTGGAGGTTCAATCTTCTTTAGTGTGTCCTACTGTCCTTGAGAGCACAAATAGGACACTTGTACAGAGACGCCCCAATATGTTTAAGATTTTAAAAGAGGTATTAGCAGAAAGAACATATAATTTGTTTTACATATGCAAGAACATATATGATTAAAGGGTGATAAATAATGTTTTACATAATTCATCTGATGCCTTGTGAGTTCTATGTAACCAGAGTTTGTCAACTACCAACGCCAATGTTCAATTCAACTTCTATTAAAAAGTGGACCATATTCATATATGCATATTCTGGCGATATATATATAAAAAGTTTTATTTGTTCTTCCACGCGCATCCTTGGCGCGTAAATTACACATAATCAAAATGGATTAAAGTGATCGCGTGACTCTCTTTTTCTATCTGGACTTTTCTTCGATGAATTAATTTTTTAGTTTTTTCTGAAACCTTGGTCACCCACCCACCGTTTCTGTTTTTATTTTTGCTGTCCGATCTAGTTTCACATCTTCTTCCTTCTCTATATCAGATTAGTTTTATTTTTGATCTCTGGCTTTGTTTGGATATAGCTCTGACTTGTTTGGTTTCGTCTTGCATTTTTTGTTATATTAGTCTCTTTTTTCTGGTCTTTGCATGTTCTCAGATCTTCCTTTGCGCATAGGAAGCGTTTAGATCTTCCTTTGCGCATAGGAAGCGTTTAAATCATAAATTATTGGCAAATCCTCCTTCATCATCGTTTGCTTGATTATTCAAACATGTGAGAATAAAGCCTAGCTACTACGATATGGAGTTTATACAGCTTTGACTGAAGTAGAGTACGAAAATTCAGATGTCTTGATGTGTTATGAGAGGTTTCAGAAGAGTACTCTTGTTTAAGTCAGTTGTGGGCTTTGTTTTCTCTGGTGAATCAAGGTTAGAGTTTATTGACTTCACCCTGCAACCATCTGCGAAGACATCATCACCAACAATCAAAGGCATGTAGTAAAGGTAGGAGTTTTCTCATGGGATGGAAAATCCTGAAGAGATGGTGGTGGAAAATGTCTCCGGCGTCGATGTTAAAGTAGAGACAATGAGGTGTGTTAATCTTTAGATGTAATTAGCTTCTCGTGTTTGCGTTTTTGTTTGTACTTTTCAAAACTCATCTGAGCTTTAATAGAAAAAGTGGTAAAGAAGTGTTCACGTGAAAACGCTGCATTTAAAGAAATGGGATACGTGTCATGAGCAGGTTAACTGAATTGATGACGTGGCAACCTTAGAGAGAAAACATTTCTTTATATATAAAAGATAAAAGATACATACATGTTTATTAGAATTTTATATATATTATTATATATGTAAATGAATTTAACCATGTTATCAAAATAATTGATTATAGTTTTGGAAATAATTATTACTGACAACTTATAAAATACAATCCTTTCAATAATTTTATTATAATTATTAAATTATTATATATTGATTGTATTTTATTATTGAATAATAAATAAGAATGTCAACACGATGATGCTTGCAAAAACAAAAGAGCAGGACTATTAGCTAGCAAGATAGGATCAGAGTATCTGGCGAAATGATTTTTAAGGTGTTCAATCAAAGTCTGAAACGCTTAATATTTTAATTACGTATTTTTAACTTGACAGATTCTGAATTTCCACATGGTCATTGTTTTTTTTATTTGTAGTTCTTTAGCACTTTAACCAGTGTCTTGTGGATTGGATATGACTAATATATTCTCTATTTACAGCGCTTATGTGTAGTGCCTCCGCAATTTCCCGACATATACTAACAAATTTTAGTTATAAATAGAAACAAACAATATGTTAGTCCAGACAATTTTAAACCATCACAATTACCTGGATAATGGTAACAATATGACTTTAATGTTTCATAGAATTGTTTAAATATTGACTTATTCTTGGGTTCTCTAGGTTCACTAACCAATGCGGTTGTGTTATTTTATATTTAATCTTTAAAATAAAACAAAATATTTTCAAGTTATATTATGTTTTAAAAATAAAAAGGTAAAAATAATAGTTGCAAAAAAAAAATTATTAAATATTTTTAACATCATCAGCAAAACATTAAACCCTAAACCGTAAATCCTAAATCCTAAACCCTCAGATAAATCCTAAGTCCTAAATCAAAAATACTAAACACTAAATCTTAAAAACACTAAAGCCTTAATCATAACCCCTAAACCCTTGAATAAAAATAAATAAAAATAGTAATACTTGCTTTAAAAAAAAGAATTTCTTAAATATTTTTAAAACCGTTAGCAAAATACTAAACACTAGTCTTAAATACTAAACTCTAAACCCTTGTATAAACCATAAACCCTATATTTAAAATTTATCCAAGGTTTTAGGGGTTAGGATTAAGGGTTTAGTGTTTTTAAAATTTAGTGTTTAGTTTTTTTGGTTTAGTGTTTAAGATTTATCGAAGGGTTTATGGTTTAGTTAAGGGTTTAATATTTAGGATTTAGGGTTTAGGGTTTAGGATTTAGGGTTTAGAATTTATCTGAGGGCTTAGGGTTTACTTAAGGGTTAAGTGTTTATGATTTAGGATTTAGGGTTTAAGGTTTAGGATTTAGGGTTTAGGATGTTTTTGAGGGATTAGGGTTGGTTTAAGATTTAGGATTTTGGGTCTAGTGTTTTGCTCATGGCATTAAACATATTTAATAAATTTTTACAACTGTTATTTTTATCTTTTTATTTTAAAAACTTAATATAATTTGAAAATATTTTGTATCTTTTTTAAAAATATATTAAATATAAAATAACACAATTCCATTGGTTGGTGAACCTAGATGTTCACTCTGAGGGGTGAACCCAATAATAAGTCTTAAATATTGACTTATTCTTGGGTTCACCCCCTATATACGAAAAAATAAGAAACTGACACGGGTTATATTTTGTTTATGAAAAAGTAATATTAATTGCTAAAAAGATTGACATTATAAAAATTTTAAACCCTAAAGCTTATAAATCAAATTCTAAATACTAAACCCTAAATCCTAGTATTAATAGCAAAATCTATAACTCAACGTCTAAACAATAAACCCAAAACTCTAAACCTTAAACCTTAGGGTTTAGGGTTAACCCTAAGGTTTAAGGTTAACCCAAGGGTTTAGGGTTAGCCCCTAGGGTTTAGGGTTAGCCCTTAGCGTTTAGGGTTGAACCTTAGGGTTTAGGTTTTAAACCTAGGGTTTAGGGTTAACCCCTAGGGTTTAGGGTTAACCCCTAGGATTTAGGGTTGAACCCTAGGGTTTAGAGTTGAACCCTAGGGTTTAGAGTTGAACCATAGGGTTCTGTGGATCATCCAGTGTGTGAAAACAGTGTCTTACTCATTCCTGATTAACGAGACAGCACAAGGATGGGTCCCACCACACAAAGGAATTAGACAAGGGGATCCCTTATCCCCCTATATTTTCATCATGTGCAGCGAGGTTCTTTCGGGTTTTTGCAGGAAGGCGCAGGAAGAAAAAAAGTTTCAAGGCATTAGTGGGGCCACAAACAACCCAAGAGTCAACCATTTTCTGTTTGTTGATGACACTCTTTTCTTCTGTAGAACAAATACAAAAAGAATAATCTCCCTCCAAAACATCCTCCGACTGTACGAGAAGGCGTCTGGCCAAAAGATAAACCACCTGAAATCTGGAGTCACGTTTTCAAGCAGAACCCCTCAAGAGCTAAAAGAGAAAATAAAATTTGAGTTGGGGATTCAAAATGAAGGGGGTACTGGGAAATACTTAGGGCTGCCCGAACACTTTGGTCGTAAGAAAAAAGACCTCTTCACCTCAATAGTCGACAAGATCAGACAAAAGCTAAAGGCTGGGACAACAAATTCCTCTCAACAGCTGGAAAACTGACTCTATTGAAGTGTGTCCTATTTGCTTTGCCTAACCATGCAATGCAGTGCTTTAAACTCCCTCTCTTCCTCTGCAGAATGATACAGTCAGTGTTGACTCAATTCCGGTGGGATTCTAACACAGGAGTAAATAAAATGTCTTGGATCGCTTGGGACACAATGACTAAAGCAAAAAAGATTGGGGCTGGTTTCAGAGATATCCAATGCTTTAATGATGCTCTTTTGGCAAAGCTCAGTTGGCGCATCATAGAATCTCCCTCATGCTTGCTTGCTCGTGTATTTAAAGGCAAATACTTTCATGACCAAGAATTTTTTCATGTATCAGCACCATCTTCATACTCTCATGGATGGCGAGGTATACTTATAGGCAAGAACATTCTAAAAGAACACCTAGGATGGGTCATTGGAAATGGGGAAATGGTCTTAGCTTGGGAAGACGCTTGGCTCTCCCTGGATTCAGCTCAATGCCCAATGGGACCGATACCAGAGCAGGAAACTAATCTTAAGGTATCAGACCTAATATCCACAGTGACTAAAGCATGGGACATGCAGAGAATAGAAATTTAATTTCCCCTTCCCCTTGGAGATAGAAATTGGGAGGAGAAGACAAAAAAAGTGTGGTTGAGACATAACACTGGTTCCTAAACTACAAAGTCAGGTTACCACTCAGCAGAAAATGAAATGAAACTCAACGACTCGCAAGACGGTACAAGGACACAGGATTGGATGAACGAGGTATGGAAAGTGTTTACTTCTCCAAAGCTTAAGCTTTTCATTTGGAAGATTAAACACAGAGCACTCCTTGTCTGAGAAAATTTGTAAGCAAGACAAATCCTATCCGGTTCCAAATGCATTCACTGTGATAATGCTGAAACTACTTCCCACCTATTTTTCATTAGGAAGATGCCCACTTGCGCCTTGGATCCTTTGGGCCATCTGGAGTGCAAGGAATCAAAAACTCTTTCAGAAGAGATCTTTCTCGGCCCAAGAATCTGTAACTAAAGCGATATGTGATGCTAAAGAATGGTGTGATGCTCAAGAACCTCTGTTACCTGCACGTACAAGATTGATTCACCAGCAAAGTGTAGCAGAGTATGAAGTGATCTACAGATCAGATGCGGCCTGGAAGAAAGAAGATCAGGCAGCGGGCCTTGCTTGGAGTTCTTACAATAACCAAAGTCGGAGAATCAGAACTAACAATCAACCTATTGCCTTTGTGATATCGTCCCTTGTGGCGAAATGACTAGCAATACGCGCAGCAATGGCGTACGCCATCGCCCTCCGGATGAGATGTGTGGTTTTTTGAATCAGATTCATTGCAGTAGGTGGCAGCAATTGTAGACGGATCCAGCTTCTTTGACCTCCACGGAATCCTCTCTGATATCTATCTGCTTTCAAATTCCTTTGTTTCTGTCTATTTTAGGTTTTGTTGTAGAGAGTTCCTCTGTTTTGAGGACTCTATTGCAAAGAAACCCCTCTCAGACTTTGTCTTAAACCGGGCCACTGAACCGGTCCGGTTTTAAGTTGAAGGAAATCAATCAGTTGTGAATAAAAAAAAGACCAATGTCTGTGGATTGGATATGAAATTTTATTTTTTACTAATATATTATCTACTAGAAGTAAACCCGCCCTACGGACGGGTAAGCAAGTGAAAATAGTTAAAAACTATTTTAAATTTTAATATGTTTGTAAAAATATTTTTTTATTCTCAACTTAAAATTATATTAATCTTCAGTATTTGTTTTATTGTTATTATTAGAATTCAAAGGCTTGAAAATTAATAAGAAAATATTCCTTTTTAACTTTAGTTTTAGATTTTTTTAATGTTTATATACCCTTACTATAAAAATAAATATAATAAAATCAATTGAAACTACATTGATAATATAAATCATGTATTATTTCTCCTTTTATTTATTTATTTTTGAACATGTTGGTTTCTTCCTTTTCTCTTATACGTTTTGTTTGAACTTAGTGATGTAGCTAATGGGAAAGTGAATCGATTTTAAATTTATTTTCCAAGATCAGTTAAATAACATAACAATCTAAAACTAATTGATTATCAGTACACGTACTTATTAAAGTCTCTACCAAATAACTCATACCATCCAAACTAATTATAATTTTTTTTAAAATAGTATTGTTAATTTTTAGAGTATAATCGGTTGTTGTTTTATTTTTATTTGATTACTTTTTCAATAAGATTTTTGTACTTAGGTTTTATTGTATAGGTAATTAAATATTATTTCTTTTACTGTAATTTACCCCCCCTTTTTTTTTCTTTTACTCAAATTTATCTAACTTTTTTATTTCCTTTGTTTGATATGGTAAAAATGGTCTCAACCTATCTACTGGGTATGGGGTTTGACCATTTTCAGCGTAAACTTAGTCTTTTTTTTTTCTGAACACCGCATAAACTTAGTCTTAGTTTTCCTTTTTGCAGGTCATGTTAGTATGCTGCGGTAACATGAGATATGGAAGAGCCTTAACATGACTTCCGTTGCAGCATTTGTGCTTGGATAGGCATCAATATGTCTTTTGGGATGCATTTCATCCAACAGAAATTGCCAACAAAATCATAGCTGAAAATACCTTCAGCAACTCACCAAATACGAAAGGTTAGAAAGGAAAGCCATTCAGCATAACACAACATATACAAATGTAAGCATATATTTACAGAGGTTCATGACCTGTGTAATGTTTTTTGTTTGAACATTTTTTTGACCTGTCAATGGTATAGCGAGTTATATATGTATAGTAGGTCTCGTCGGCTATCAAAGATGAGTTAATCCCATTTTCTTACTTGCTTCACATGTCATGAGCAAAAAACATATTACACCATCACTGAAGATGGTTTATAAATTTAGTGTTGGAAACATAATTTTTTCAATACGAAGCTTAGGTAATCTTTTTGAAGAGTAAAACACGTCAAACATCAAAATGTATATTATATATTTCTCTAAGACTTAAAGTACTACAGTTTTGGAACAAAGCAATACGCGTTAGATAATAATATGTACATTTATAAATATCATATCATCTGTCGATAAAAAAACAAATATCATATCACCTAATTTCGCGTAATAAAACAAAACCCTGATATCTAATATAAATCAAGAGCATTTCACACTACACTACTAAAGATAATTCTCCCGGAAAGAAAATTAACATGAGGGTTATATATTCGTACACATGTCATAGAACTTTTTAATACCAAGATGATAGATTTTTTATCATAGAATCTCATATTTGATACATACGTACGTATATAGTATCATGTATAATATTATGATGTCTAATTCTCTCTCTTCCATCAGCATCTCCGGCTCAATTATATTTTGAGGCGACACGACCTATTAGAATTCAGTACTCATGCATTGAAATATGATCCTTTTTCCAGCCAGGAAAATATATGCCGCTTGCACCGGCTACAGAATCTCTATGATCTTATTTAAAGTCTCGACCATCAGATTATCGGCTTCGGCTAAAGAAATAGCGATAGCTTCTTGTTGTTGTTGAGAACTGTATCCACCATCATGTCAGACTCTCATAGGTGCTCCTCCGCGTGCGCCACAATGGATATGGGAATATTCGCGGTCCTCTAGCAGGTTTGAGATTTTCTTGGTCATCTTATCTTCTTCGCTTATTGTTATGTTTACATGCAAAAGCTTTGACCTTTACATCAAATATCTTAATCATTGTATGGACTATTTAAATTACCTTCTGATTATGGTTAAATTGACGTAGAATCTTGTTTTCAACTTCTTAGATTGTTACAGTGAGTTGACTAAGCTGTGAGGAATGTGCATCAAAGCTAGATCTCCTCTCATAACCATGATTACCTTTGACACCTATAGCTCTCTGTTGGATGCTCTTGACAGCATGATCAATGGAGAGCGTCATCAGTGAAAACGAACGTAGACGGTGTCGTTACAGCGAAGACATTCAATTCGGCGATCAAAACAAAGGAGGTTGCCATCGCTAGTTAGTGAATCTCTAAGGATTCTAATGTTTGAGAAGGAGAAAGTGATGCATCTCAACAAAGCTAGCTCTGTTATTTATAGGTGTAGAATCGCTAACATGGATGACGGAAGGGTTGTATTGAATGTGAGGTAGTGGAAAGGTTATCCATAGCTTTAATGAGAAGGTTAATTAGGTTGACTGAATACAGTCCTAAACCGTAACGCCTGTGACTGACCAGACGCTGTGGAGTCAACTTCTATCGTCACTGCAACGACGCCGTTCGTCTTTAAGCGAGTAAGTATAGTCGGTGGATTCATTCCATGCTGTTTGTGACTTCTTAAGGTATATAGTAAGGCCCAAGTAAAATTAATAGCAAAGCAAATAAAAAGCCCAAAATTAGCCATTTTGCATAATCGTAGAAACATTGTTTTAGGGTGTGCTGATGTGTCGCAATGTGGTTAACCTATTATCCTACGTGGATGCATGAGAAGAGAGACTATCTCTACTTTATATATAAAGAAGATTTACAATGCTTTTATGTAGTGCCTCTGCAATTTCCCGACACAAAATAACAAATTTTTGGTAAAAATAGAAACAAACAATATGTTAATCCTGAAAGTTTTAAATCATCACAATACCTGAATAATAGTAACAATATATGACTTTAATGTGTCAGATAATTTTTTAAATATTAACTTATTTTTGGGTTCACCAACCAATGGGATTGTGTTATTTTATATTTAATATCTTTTAAAAAGAAAATAAAATTATGTCAAGTTATATTATGTTTTTTTAAAAGGTAAAAGTAATAGTTGCACAAAAAAGAATTTTTATTAAATATTTTTAACGCTGTTAAGAAAACACTAAACCCTAAATTCTAAACCATAAACTCTCGGTAAACTAGGTTTAGAAAGTTATATAAATGATCGTTATTAAAAATATAAATAATTGTATAAATAAAATTATTAAAATTATATGGTAAAATAATAATTATACGTCTAATACACTCTACTAGTTATAAACATACTTCTATTTTTATAAATACCGGAGCGGAGCGCATATCCGACTCACACGATTTTTTTATAACTACTAATCAAGCTACAAACATTATCATTTACATGAAATAATTGATACTTGAATAATTTAAGGTTTATAATTATTATCACAATGGCACTACACTTATAACATGACTTTAGGCTGGCCGTTACGTCGAGAGGTTGTGCACCACATTTGGCTCATTAGCCGGTTAATGGGCTTTAGCGAGATCGCCATGTCCTCGCCTTAATCTGACATCACATGACCCTAGGCTGGACATCTTCTTTAAAGGTCATACGCCAGCTTTGACTTGTCATCATCATATACTATATGCCATACTAACCATACATATTATACTATATTATCCTTTCACATCATCATCTAATACTTTATTGTTTACCACTACATCAAACAATCACCATTGATCTTCAACTATTTATCCTAGACCGAGTGTTAGAAATAATAAATTATTGAAAGTGTTAATAACTCTCGGAGCCTACCCTCACAAATAATTTAAAATTTTAATAATTTTATGTTTGACATGCAATGATGTATTTTAATATTTTAAAACTGGGAGAAATTTTTTGGTAATAATTTTTTTAAATAAACATATTTTATTTATTAATACTTTTAAAAGCTTAAATATGATTTATGTAGTATTTGGTTAGATTTTTACATTTTTTACGAAAACATATTTCATTAAAAACATTTTATCAACAACCATATATGACTAATTAAGATTTTCTTCCATTACTTGTTTTTGTAACATTAGTATTATAGCATACGCATACATAGTTCAATTGGTTTGTAGAACAATTTTTCGTCCATAAAAATTATTAAAATCCCAAAACATGAATTCATGTGAAAAATAGACCCACACTTGCAACTAAAGTATTACATATTAAGAAGAAACATAACTATATATATGTGAATTATATCAATTTAAGAATATACTTTTATTCATAGTATTCTTTGGATTGTTTTACGACTGATGTAATTTTGTGATTATTTTTCTTTTAGATAAAATCAAAATTATTTTTTTTCTATTTTTTAGATTTTTGAAAAAAAGGTTTTGAAAATGATGAAATTGTGAAGAAAATAATATTTTGCGATTGATTCCAATTTATAACATTTTGTAGCCTCTTATAAAGTAAACTATACAATAATAAATTATTTATAAAAAAAATTATATTTTTTTAAATATTATGATTTTTTCTCAGAATTTTAAAATCCTTATAAATAGCTTCATAAATCCTAATAACTTGTTTTATAACTCAAGAAAAAAATTATTTATATCTATGAATAATAATTTATAAACTTTAAATATGATTAAAGAATTTTATTAAATATTTTGTAAATATTTAACTATGTTTTTTTAATTTTAATAATTTACAAACCTGTTAACCTTCATAAATATTTTATAAACTCCTATAAATGATAAAAAAAAAATTCTTCCTTATATATTTTATTATAACATTATTATAAATATTTATATTTTGTTTTGTAAGCTCTTATTAATGATACAACTAGATTTTAACCCGCACGTCCGTGCGGATATTTTTCTATTTTATAAATATATTTGATATTATTACAAATATTTTTTTATATAATTTTAATTTAGTGCTATATATTGTGTAACTCTATAATTTTTTTTATATTTCTTCTTCAACATTATTAATATATAGTGATTTGTTTAAAACATTTTAATTTGTTATTAATTTTTATTATTTACTAATATATTTTCAGGTTAGATACAATAAAATAACCATATGAAAAAATCAAATAAAGAATCTCTTTCAAAATATGTTTTTTTAATTTATACATTTTGCATATAATATATTTTAAATTTATTTATTTATATTATTTAAAAGAAATCTATTTAATATGTATAAAAATATACTTTAACATATATCATTTTAGTGTTTTACGGAATTTATAAGTAAAAACAATGTTTTGTTTAAATAATATAGACCTATTTTTAGTAAATTTTATACATAATAGTATCTATCATATTATTTTATTAAAATTTATTGATATATGATATTTTTTGGATGTTATGATATTAAGTTTTATTTTAAAAAATTAAGACTTCATTGCTTTAAAATTAAAATTAAATTAAAACAAAAATAAATTTAAAATTAAAATTTGATTTATCATTAATATTTTAAGTGAGTTGCTAAAATACCATAGTTTTCTATTGACATTTTTTAAATAGTATATGAATTAAAGTTTATTATATATTATTATATTTTTTTATACAAAAATTTTAAATAATATATTGTTGAGAGTTTCAATATAAATAAAAAATTGTAGTTATATAAGTTTAACATATGTTAATACATTTATTTTGTATAAAGCTATTATACATTTTATGAATTTTAGCCTATTTTAATGATGAATGATGATTAATTTAAATAAAAAAATTTACAATTTAAAATTTTTTAATTTACCTATTTAATATAATTTTATCATATTTAATTCATGTAACACTTCTATTTTTATATAATCAAGAATATATTTATAGAATTTATAAAAAGTAGAATTTTTATTTTCTTGTTTATAATAAAATTTTAGTTAACATTGATTTATAATAATATTATATAACTAATTATGAAATTTATTAATGTATTATTTTATAAAAATATTTAAATTTTTAAGTAAGATTTTGATAGATTCTTTCTCAACAGATTTTGTTATAATTAAAAAATAAAATTCAAATCTTTAGTTGGTTTATTATTGATGTAAATAATTAAATATGTCATATTAACTAATTTTGAAATGGTCTAATTACTATTTGTTAATAGTAGATAAAATTTTAAAATTTGCTAATTTACCTATTTAATATAATTTTACCGTATTTAACTAATGTAACACTGCTATTTTTATATAATAGAAAATATATTTATAGAATTTATAAAAAACAGTGTAGAATTTTATTTTCCTGTTTTATAATAAAAATTAGTTAAATTGATTTATAATAATATTAGATTACTAATCACGAAATTTATTAATGTATAATTTTATAAAAATATTTAAATTTTTATGTAAAATTTTGTTAGATTCTTTCTCAACAGATTTTTTATAATTAAAAAAAAACAATTCTAGTTGGTTTATTATTAATGTACCAAATTTATATACCCACTGAAATTAATTAATTTAAATATATTATTTTAAATAATATTGGAAGAATCTCTAAATAAGAAAGAAATTGGATGACTAAATGTGTAAATAGAAAAAAATATTTAATCTGCTATCCTTGTTTCCAAACATTCTTCATTTAGTTTACTATCTATCTTTCCAAACATTCCAATTTTATAATTGTGTTTTAATAATATACATGTTAGTTAATAGATAAGTCACAACATTTTTTAATAAGTCCAAAAAAATATGTCAAGGTAACTTTCAAATAGGAACTGGCACCACGAGCTGGAGATGTCGTTCGTTATGCACATGTAAGGTCGACATGGAGTCTCATTTTGTTAAGTTAGTGAGTTTTAGGAGGATCTTTGTGCTGTGTAGATCTATTGTAACAAACTCACATGAGGTAAGGTCCTTTCCAAGTTCTGGATGTTCTTTTTTTAATTATAGGCACCATGAGAGTTGAAAGATCTTTGCAGCGATATGTTTTTTGTTTTTTATTGATTTTTGTTCTGTTGTGGCAGAGAGGTTGAGATAACAATCTTTAATGTAGTAGACAGATTTTCCAAAATGGCACATTTCATTCCATGTCATAAGACTGATGATGCATCAATGATAGCTGATCTATTCTTTAGAGAAGTTGTTAGGTTGCATGGCATGCCTAGGACAATAGTTTCTGATAGGGATTCTAAGTTCCTTAGCCACTTTTGGAAAATGTTGTGGGGAAACAAGGAACCAAGTTACTATTTTCCACAACTTGTCACCCACAAACTGATGGTCAGACCGAGGTAGTTAACATGAGTCTTTCAACTCTCCTGCGTGCTATAATTAAAAAGAACATCAGAACTTGGGAAGACTGTTTACCTCATGTCGAGTTTGCTTACAATAGATCCTTACATTCAGCAACAAAGCAGTCTCCTTTTATGGTTTTGTATGGTTTTAACCCTTTGTCACCTATGGACCTAATTGCTTTACCTTTAAAAGAACAAGCTAATCTTGATGGCAAGCACAAGGCCGAGTTTGTTAGATCTTTGCATGAGCAGGTCAGGAAGAACATAGAACAGAGAACTAAGATGTACACCATCAGGGCCAACAAAGGTAGGCGAGAGCTGATTCTTGAACCAGGAGAATTGGTTTGGATTCACCTAAGGAAGGAAAGGTTTCCAGCTGAAAGGAAATCTAAGTTGATGCCAAGGAAAGACGGTTCATTCCAAGTGATAAAGAGGCTAAACAACAATGCTTACCAGATTGATCTCCAAGGTAAGTACTCTATCAGTTCCACTTTCAATGTATCTGAATTGAGGCCCTTTTGTTTCAGATGATGCGGATTTGAGGTCAAATCCTTCTAAAGGAGGAGGGAATGATGCAGACAAGGACATGTCAGATCCGGAAAGCAATGCACCAACATCAGAGGATGAGCTAGGCGATGGAGAGATAGGCGCTACTGATTCAGCCAAGGAGAGGCTGAGCTCAAAGGAGGATGACTTGGAGGAGATTCTGAACAAATAGGAGCATTTCCATCGACAAAGTATGGCTAAGGAAGGAGATGGGCCTCTGAAAAGCAAGGTGGGACGGAGTGAAATAGAAGATGGACTAGAGGAGGGACATTCGGCCCAAGCAGAGTCCAATGACTTATCAATCGACCCAACACATGATCCACTAGTCTTCTCTGATGGGCCGACAACCAGATCAAAGACTAAAGCCCAAAGAGAAGTTTTGAGGACCATGATCCAGCTCGTGCTAGCCAAGGAGGAGATAATCACGAATCTAGAAGGGGAGGAAGCAGATTGGATCACTCTCTTATCCGTAGAAGAATATCTTTTGTGATCTAAAATCAAAACCAATGTAATATAGGATTCTAGGATTTTATTTAGCTTTTTCGATTTAAGATAAAACCAAAACCTGTTAGAATTAGGATTAGGATAGGATAGATTCTTCTTCAAAAATCCCATCGAGTTTTCTATTTAAGCAAGCGTAGGATGGCTTGAGCAAAACACTTCATCTTTTCAATAAAAAGCTTTTAAGCCACAATCATCCTGAGTTCTTATTCCTTTGTTCAGTGCCTGAGCAGAGAGCATCACTAAGGGAAAGAGATTTCCATCTTGAGCATCTTAGACAATCAAGCAAGATAAACTTGTGTCCAAGAGAAGCAAAGCAACTTTGGGCTATCCGTAGCTTCAAATCCAAGACCATCGATCTATCCAGAGTGCTAGTAGCCTCAGATCAACCCTCATCCATCCCACCTCAAGTGATCCAAGAGCAGATGCCTTCTAAGGTCGTATCAACTAAGGTTTCAAATTCTCATACGTTTATATAGAGTTTTTGAGTTCTGCCCAAGGTTGGTTGCCTTTAATCGGTAGTTTCCTTTTGTAGTTTTGAAAAAGTCATTAAAATAATTTAAGTGCTAAAAATTAAAATAATACTTTTTTGATTATAAAATAAGATATTAAAATTGTTGGTTTTTATAAATGTATTTTTTGGCTTGTATTTCTATAAATTTTAGTGGAACCAAATAGTTACTTAGAGTTTCATAAGTGGACCTTGTTGTACAGAGCAAGTCAACATCATGTAAGCAGCAGAGCAATTATCACATTAAACCTGACCAACATATGCTGTTCACTTGCCTTCAGTCCGCAAATTGCTTGCGAAAATATTTATGCCTTGACATTGTTTCTTTTTATTTTGTTTCAAGCCTGTCAGTGAGCCTAGAATGAAAAAGGAGCTTCTAAAAGCTAAAATATATTTTTTTTAAAATCTCGTGCATAATTATTATATTTTTGAGTTTGATCTCGTGGTTGTGTTTCCCTTGCCCTCAGTCAGCTTTTTCTTGGCAAAAAACATTATTTCCTCGTCATACTTTTTCTGAGTTTATTTGAAGCCTAACAGTGAGATTAAGGTGCCAAAGGGCATTCTAAAAGCTAAACTAATTTTTTAATTTCCCATGTGTCTTTTTATTAGGGGTTTTATTAGTAATTAATGATAAAGTAGAGATAGAATATATTTGGAATATTTCTTAGACCATCTCCAGTTGTTGGCTTCATTTTAAGCTCCAAAAGTGCACTTTATTTAAAATGAAGCAAAAATGAAGTTCATCTCTTCCAATGGTTTGCTTCATTTGTTTCTTGTAGAAAAGATATTCCAAGTATATTCCATGTCTACTTTTTCATTAATTACTAATAACACTTTATATTTTATCATATTTAGTAATTTTACGCAACTGTTTTGTTTTAACAATAATCCAACATAATTATTATTTAATGCAAATTAAACATTACCATATAAGCTATTTATT
Organism: Moricandia arvensis; assembly: GCA_905132765.1. Classification (NCBI taxonomy): domain Eukaryota; kingdom Viridiplantae; phylum Streptophyta; class Magnoliopsida; order Brassicales; family Brassicaceae; genus Moricandia; species Moricandia arvensis. Next base: position 17,375 of record CAJHQP010002548.1, read on the forward strand.
ACATAACATGAATAAACAAACACATAAATCAATAGTAACGAAATTTTAGGTTCCATCACTTTATCTTGATGAGTGTTAGTCCGCTTCACGTGTGAAGAAGGACTTGCGCTTAAAGTTATAATCAAATAAGAATAAATATAATTTCTTAGTAGGAATATAAACTTAAATGAGAATTATAAGAACTAAAAGGAAAAAGAAGAAACAAGTCTGATAGAAATACTTGAAAGAAACCTACGTGCATGAAATTCTTTTTAGTTATTTATTAAATTAAGCCAAATTTCAACTGTTAGAAGTCTAAAGTCAAAACCTAAAAGCTAAATTCTTGCATGAACTATCTAGAGAGTATTCCATCTCTTCGACAAGACAACCTTTCGAACATATCACTTGTACATCGATTTGGGTAACTGCACCATAAACTTTTATTAAAATTTATATATGATCTTTAAATTATAAACATATGTCAAATTCATGATTTGACTTGACAGGATAAGGTAGTAGATATATTCATATTAATGGGTTGGAGACATAAAAATGAAACTTAAAATGGTGAAGTTTTTATATAAAACGGGATAGAATAATTAATTTATGAAACTTAGGTTTCTTTGCTACTCAATCTGAACATAAGAAGATAGTATAATGAATTTATATCGATAGCGTTTTGGTGAATATTTTTCTCTTAAATTAAATTTAACATAAGTTTTAGTAGCGTTATAATATTGAACTTTAAATATGAATCATCCACTTCCACGTGGTATAATGGTTTGGATCAGTTTACAATATAACCAAATTTCATACTTCAAAACCCTGTCTTTCACAACCGTGTTTTTTAATATGGTGGTTCCCTTGATGAAAAAATCATTGCCTTGCCATCTTGTTTACTTATGTCTTTCATGTCTGCCGCTGAAAGCAACCTCAAGTACAAATTTTAATGGTTTTCTCTCCAAAAGCAAGACTTTTTCTACTCAATAAGACATAAGAGAATAGTATAATGAATTAATATCGACAGTATTTTGGTGAATTTTGTAATGATTGATTATTTAGCATAAATTTTAGTAGCATTATAATATTTAACTTTACATATGATAGTTAAGTTATGAAATATATATAAGATTATGTGAGATATTTTAAGTTAGAGTTGAAAAAACGTTAATTTGATATAAGCAATAAGATTAATAACACCAAATAACAACATTTCTCAAAGGATGCGGAAAGAGTTGCAAACTTCAAGAGAAATACGATCTAAATTATTGTTTTCCTAATATAGCAAAAGTGATTCAATAACACACATAACAAATTTCAAAAGCAAAGCTAAGTTTTCAACTGATGACACTACACGGAAAAAAGATCTTTCTAAGCGTATGAAAAGATGCTATTATATATCTTTGCTAGCGTTATTGAAACCGCTATGTTTGTCTTAGTTAAAAATAAACCTCCTCTGTATTATAGAAGTTTTATAAAAGCTACTGTGTCTAAACCATATGATAGCATTTGTTAAAGTTTGCTATTGGATAAACACTATAATAGCATTTATATTGGTCTCTTAAAAATTATATTAAAAATTACAAAATACAAATAAAAATCAAAATAAAATAAAATATTTTTTATAAATCAAAATTTAGTTACAAAATTAAAACTGGTTTATTAACTAAACCAAAAATCTGTTTACACTAAACCACGTTAAAAAAAATTCTAAACATAATCTTCACGACCACCACTTTTTGGTCACGACCACCACTTTTTGGTCACGACCACCACCTTCTTAACAGAGTCCCATTCACAAGCTGTTACACTGTCTTCAAGGTACCTCATGTTGAAGTAAAAGCCAGTCTCTTTCTCCAACCTAGAAATAGAACCACATAACACAAGCCCCAGCACACTCAACCATCATTATCAATATTTCACCTCCATATCAAGGTATGCCTCAGTCGAGGGCCACTAAAGATGCGCCCAAGTATGTCTTGTGATAAGGTTTTTTCACTACATGAAATCGTATAACGAACAGAAAAGGTTTAACAAAACATCATAAGCAACCCTTGGTTCTCAAAAACGCTTAGAAGAAGAAATTTCATAGTAAATAATTCTCCAGTGAATTGAAATTTGTTGTCAATTCGAGATGTTCCTTCAAAAACAAAAAGAGAATAAGTAGAGTTTATATATTAGATTTTCTGTGCTAAAAGACATATTTAGAAAACCTCAATATTTTTCCATCCTTTTTCTTTTTCCAGTTATGACCATTTTTCTAATGTTCCTCAACATCTTACGGTCAAACAAGAAAATCGTGCCACCTGCCAAATATGGAAGAAAAAAAATCGAATCTGATATCCAGAGGAGTTTTATGTCTAGTCAACGAGCTTACATAAGCTATTCACAATAAGCTTCTCAATCACTCCAGGGTCCATTATTTGAGGAGCAGAGATATTAGTAGTTAACCAAGGCAAATTACCAGGAACGAGCAAACCGCCTTTAGAGTAGTATATAAGGACTTCGAGGGTGATAATGCAAGGGACATACGGAAATTTCTACTCTGGGCAAACATAGCACTTAGAGCATTAAGGCAACTTTCTGATTTTGTTATTCGAGCTGCAACACAACTAGGGTTTTGCATTATTAGGTTGTTAGAACTAGGGATCTCTCCGACAGCTCTCAAGCCAAGGCTTCTATTCTGTTGTAAACGTTCGTACGAAAATTTAAAATAAGACATCTATTTGCTCTTTTTCGATTCTTACTTTATTTATCTATCTTTACTTCGTATTCGCAGATATCCGGGACCTCTTGGAAACTAGGGTTTACCCTACGTTCCTAATTCAATGGAAACCGACAGTACGAATTTCGGTTTCCACAGTTTGGCGCTAGAAGGGAAGGGTACGGATCAATCTAACTCTCAGCCATCAACTCTCAATCAAACCATGTCAGATCTCAACAACCAACAGCCTAGTGACGACAACGTCGTCAACGAAAACGTTGAAAACACTCCAGCGACAAACGTCACTGTGGTCAACGCCGACGCAAACACCGCAGCGTTCGAGGAGATGAAGAAGATGTTCTCGACTTTTGAGAAGAAGTCGGCAGAATAGGATAAGTTCATAAACTCCCTCGCTAAACAGGTTGAAACCCTTACAGCGAAGAACATGGCCATCTTTCCGCGTGGAACAACCTGAATCCGCGGAAGAAGAGTCAACTTCGCAACACCTTTGGACCGGACCAACAACGCGCAAGGCAAACCGTCTGGACAAAACCCTGACGAAGTGACCCCCGCGCCAATACAGAAAAACCTGGGATATCTTCCTACCTATTGAAGAAGATAAAGAAGGAGGAAAATTTGAACGCGTTGACATGGAATCTAGCAGTCAGTTCAAACACACGGACGAAGACACATACATATATCTGCGCCGCACAAGGAGCCGAGCGGCTTAGGACGAATCCTAGTTCAACAATCCTATGAACGAAGAGGAAGAAGCTATCTTCTGGAATGAACTGGAAGAACTGGTCGAGGAGCAAACTCGGAACACTCGCAGCAAACGCCGACAAAGTCGGAAATCTGTTAGCAAAAGTTCTGAAATTCGCGATCTCCGCGATGATCTCATGAAAACGGTGGCAGAAGTTAGGGCGGTGAAGTCTGAAATCCACCACGCTACTAGAACTGCATCGGAAATCGATCTGCTGCTCGAAGAGGCTTGTAAAACACCCTTCACTACTCGTATCACCAAAACCATGGTTTCGGATCTTGGGAAGGTCAAAATGATGCCATACGACAAAACTACTGATCCTAAGGCACACATGCAGGCTTTTTAGGTCGCAATGGGTAGATCCAGGTTCAAAGAAAACGAGAGAGACGCCGGCGAATTCTGTCTCTTCGTAGAAAACCTCCGTAGAGCAGTGCTAGAATGGTTCTCTCGCCTCAGGCGGAACTCCATCGAGAGCTTCCGCCAGCTCACCTCAGAATTCCTCAAGCAATACTCAATGTTCATCGATCGAGAAACCTCCGACATTGACCTTTGGAGCTTGTCCCAATGAGAGGACAAAACTCTTCGCGACTTCATAAAATGGTTCAAAACCGTCATGCCTAGAGTCAGCGGGATAAGCGACAAAGTCGCGATAGACGCACTTCGAAAAACATTCTGGTTCAAGCCGAAGTTCAAGAAGTGGATAACTTTGGAAAATTTGTGTACGATCCAGGACACACTTCACAAAGCCATGGATTACATCATCATCGAAGAAGAGATGAAGGTCTTGTCCCAGAAATGGAAGCCGACGAAGAACGCGTCAAAGGATCCGGAGTCGGATCAGAAATCAAAAAAGAAAAACCCTCGCGACGACAAAAGCATCCAGCGCGGAGATGAAGAAATTCAGGGAGCGCATAGGTACGCTACTAACACCGGATCCCGGATCGGAACAAGGATGAATGATGGGTAACACGTGGACCCAAAATCTGAATTACGACAAAAACGCCTTCTGTGACTTTCACCAAATGCGCGGACCCTAGACCATTAACTGCAAAGTTCTCGGTGCGAGATTTCCGCAAAGCTGCTCTCCAGGAAAATCGCAGAAGTCTCCAGCGTGAAGATCTCATCCGCGATTTGGATCGCCCCTGGAAAAAGAGCAAGACTCCTCCAATCGAGAAACCTTCCCAAGGGGACCAATAGAAAGAAAAGCGTGGAAGAAGGCAGGATGAGAAGGGCAACGACAGCAATCGCCGCAAGGTAAACATGATCATCGACGAATTGCAATTCTGCAGCGATACGGTCTCGACCATCAAAGCCTATTAGCGCAAGGTCGAGACAAGAGCAAATTCGCCAATCTGGCCCATGATCAATGACACTCTGAAAGGAGCAATCACTTTCGACGAAGAAGACGCCACACGAATTGAGCAGCCACATTGCAATCCACTCGTAATAGATCTCGTCATAAGAGATCTCGAGGTCGCTAGGGTTCTCATCGACAATTAAAGAACGATCAACGTCATCTTTCGCGACACTCTCAAAAGGATGAACATCGAGTTAGGAGAAGTTGTACCATCACCTAACCCGCTAACCGGTTTCTCTGGCATGACGTCAATAACCCTCAGATCGATTATATTACCCGATGCGGCAAACAAAGTCACCAAAATCGTCAATTTCGTGGTCGTTGACCACCCAGCCATCTACAATGTCATTATGGGCACGCCTTGGCTAAACGCCATGAAGGCAGTCCCATCGATTTATCACTTAGGTATTAAGTTCCCAACTCATAACAAGATTGCCGTGATTTGAGGCTGCCAGAAGCAGTCGAGACGCAGCTTCTTGGCCGAGCACAAGCTAATACAAATCACGAACAACGCGATGGAAAAGACCAAGTTCCCGAAGATAGCCCATGCATCTGCCGAAACTACTTTGGGAAAAGACGACCCAGAACCGTCGACTCTAGCAACGGCCAGTGAACAACCAGTTCCAGTGCCCGACGTGTCAAGCCCATCAAAGAAGACAAGTCTGATGGAAGACGTCAACCCAGCAACTGAGGCAGTCGACACAAACACAACGCCGAGTAAACAAACTCGCCCAAAAAAACAAAACTACGAGATGGCTTGATCCTCGATAGAAGTACGTAGGAAGCTCGTCAAAAGACGAGTTCAGCTATCCCCCTCCCTAAAAATGGGGGGGGGGGAGTGGGTACATATACGAATACTCGTATATTCCCACATACAAAAAGAAGAGTTCAGTTCTGGCATGGGCCGACCAACTTGCCGTTTCCAAGGCTTTCTAGAAATCCTTATTGCGTTTTCTTATTATCGAAAGAATTTTAAAATTTAAAGTACAAGAGCGAATATTAAAAATTGTGGGAGTATACGAGTTTATGTATACGTACCCACTCCCCCCCCCCCCCCCCCCCCCGCTTTTTGGAGAGGGCTACACTCAAATTTTGACAAGCTGCCTACGTACTCTTTTCGAGGATTAATCCATCTCGTAGTTCAGTTGGCGCCAAGAGTGTGTTTAGTCAGTTGTTTCTCATGCATCTATCGCTTTATTTGTAGCTGGATCAACGTCTTCTTCAAGGTTTATCTCCTCCGGTTGGGTCAGGGCGTTGGGCTTGGAAACTTGTAGGTTTTGGTGCCTGAAATATTTGCTTGAGTTGACGATGGCGAATCGTCTTTCTTCGAAGTATTTTCAGCCGATGGCTGAGTTATCTTCAAGCATTTTGGTTTTACTATCAAGGTAGTCATGACTTGCCACAGCTTATGTGCAGCTAAGTAGCAAAGTCGTGATTGCTTTTGGAATCCCTAAATTGCGGCAATTCCGTTAAGAGTCGGGAATTTAATGCCTAGATGATATGTCGATGGAACTGTCTTCATGGTGTTTATCCAAGGCGTTCCCATGATGATTTTGTAGATGGCTGGGAGGTCAACGACCGCGAAGTCGACGACTTTCGTGACTTCCTTTGCCATGACTGGAAGTTTGATCTATCAGAGAGTCATCAGCGTTATGCCCGAAAAAACAGTTCACGATTTTGGCGTTTGTATGACTTCTCCCAGCTCGACATTCATCCTTTTGAGAGTGTCACGGAAGATGACGTTGACGTGCTTCCCGTGTGCAAGAGGATTCTGGAAACTTTGAGATACCTGATTAGGATACCGATAATGAGTGGTCGTTGTGGGGCTGGTCGATTCCTCGAGCTTCCTCTTCTTCAAAGGTGACGGCTCTCTTTGGAACATTGCGGAGTGGAGACCAGCTTGTGCTTGACTCAGACTTCAGCTGATAGAAATTGATTGACGAGACCGTATTGCTATAGTACTGCGATCCTCCGATGATCATATTTACTCTGCGACGATTGTTGTTGTTACCCTTTTTTTTCTTGTTTCCTTTCACGTTTTTCGCCTGACTGATTTCCCTGAGAAGAGTTCTCCGATTGCAGGGTCTTAACAGTCTTTTGGGGGGGGGGAGGGCGATCGGAATCGCAGATGAGATCATTTATGCTCGTTAGATTGGAGAGCTCTCTTGCGAGCAACTCAACCTTGCCCCGAGAAATTTGCATTTAACGGTTGTGTGACCTCGGGTCTGGTGGAAGTCGCAGAAGGTGTTCTCGTTGTAATTCAAATTTCGGGTCCATGTGTTACCCGTCGTTTACCCTTGTTTCGACCCCGAGTTGATGGCATAGTTATCTGCTCCATGGAGATCTTCCCCCTCGTGATGGACGTACTTGTGTTTACAAGCGTATTTCATTTTGGGCTTCTGGTCTGATGCTGAATCTTTTGAGGACAACTTTGTCGGTTTATGATTTTGCGACAAGACCTTGGTATCTTCTTCGATTATGATATAGTTGGTGGCTTTGTGGAGTGCATCTTGGATCGTGCACAGCGTGTCAAGGATTATCCACTTCCTCAATTTCGACTTGTACCAAAGCGTTTTTCGGAGCACGTCTAGAGCCACTTTGTCTCTTATTCCGCTAACTCTAGACATAACGATTTTGAATATGTTCATGAAGTCGCGGAGAGGTTCGTCTTCCTTTTGATCCAGGCTCCAAAGGTCAACGTTGGAGGTTTCTTGGTCTATGAATATAGAGTATTGTTTGAGAAACTCCGAAGCGAGTTGGCGGAAAATTCTGATGGCGTTTCGCCTTAGTTGGGAAAACCACTCGAGCGCTGCTCTTTGGACGTTCTCGACAAAGAGGCGGCAATAGTCGGCGTCTCTTTCGTTCTCTCTGAATATTACCCCTCCCACTGTGATCTAGAAGACTTGTAGCTGCGCCTTGGGATCAGTCGTACTGTTGTAGGTGATGCGAGCTGTGAAGAGTGTTTTCCGAGCTTCCTTGAGTAGTCGAAGGATTTCGGGCGCGACGCTAGTGGCGTAGTGAATTTGAGATTTCATCTCTCTTACTTCCGCAGCCATTTTCGTGATGTAGTCATGGACATCGCGAATATCGACATCATATCCAACGGTTTTTCGACCTTGTCGGCGTTTTTTGCGAGTGATCTGAGCCTTATCTGTGGCTAGTATCTTCTGTTATACCCAGAAGATGTTTTCTTCTTCTCCTGTCATGGGTTTGTCAAACAGGGAGTCTTCTTGAGCCACACGGCTTCTTGCCCTTCTCAGACGCACGTCAAAGTCTTCTTCTGGATCATCTGACAAATCGCTGGGATCCAAGTCGACACGTTCGACCTCGTGTTCCTCTTTTCCATGCTATAGTGCTGAAGGGTTTTCGAAGTTTTTTTGAGCAGGGGTTGTCTCGGTGGGATTTTGTCTTGATTGATTTTCCCGCGAGTTTCCAGCCCTCTCCAGCAGAGTTGTGAAGTCGAGTCTTCTCCCGCAAACCCTATTTTCCACGAGGACGAACTACTGGGGCCATCTCTTTTAGGGTTTCAACCTGTTTAGCGAGACATCCCATGAGTTTTTCCTTTTCTTCCAACTTATTTTCAAAAGCGGAGAACATCTTTTTCACCTCCTCGAACAACTCGGTGTTGGCATCAACATTAACCGTGGTAATGCTCACTGCTGGAGTGCTGATGTCGTCGCCGATGCTTCCATCGTTGCAAGTTTTTCGGTTGGTTTGATCGTCATCTAAGACTTGTTAACCTAGTTGAGTCGCAACTCGAGAATAGAAAACGAAAAATTGCCTAAATCGCTATTGGTGTGTGTGTTTTTTGTTTGTTCTCGTATCTAACATTGGTGTTCTTTATATACTCCTCTTTAAGGCAGTTTCCTCTTTCCTTTTCTGCCCCGCGTCATGTTTATACTTCGTGGAAATATTTCATTTTTCTTCGATCTTCATTATTATCCCTTGAGACTTCACATTTATCTTCTGGGGTTGATATATATCTTCTTGTGCGAACAATAGATAAACCGTCATAATATCTTTGGGCTCAATCCTATCAAAAATTGTAAGTGGGATTTTAGCCGCATTTTAGAACTTTTCGGGCTATTTTTCGATTTAAACATTTTTATGATTTCTCCGAGAGAAAAAGTTTGGTAAAAAGTTCGTTTTAAAAATGGTTCAAATTACTCGTATAGTTGAGGAAACTTCGGTGTAAAGTGAATTGTTGCCTTTTTATAAGAACAATTTGAATTCATACTAGAAAACAAGTCAGGGTATTAATTGTAAAGTTTCAACGGTAATTCCAATCGACATGAAACAAGAAATAGTGTGATCGAGGTTCAAAAGAGACACAGATTGGAACCAATATGGATGGTGCTGATCCCACTCGCCTAATGACGAGCTGGATGTGGTCGATCCAACTCGCCATCAGGCGAGTTGGGTTTGGTCCGTTCAACTCGCCGTCGGGCAGGTCGGACATGGCTCTTTTGATTTGTTCTGTTGCTCGATTGTTCTTTTCGAGAACTTGACGTGCAATCCTTTTTTGAATTTTTACAAGGTTCAAGTTGTAGTTTCTCGCGCTTTTTGTTTTCTCCTTTAGAAAACAAACGTTTTAGTGAATTTTTAGAGATTGATTCCGTCGTGACCAATTTTGACCCCAACATAAACCTTAAATCTAACGAGAGATTTACTCAGACATAGCTAAATAGAATATAATCATAAACATAAAATAATTCATAAGATTAATGGGATAGAAACTGGGGTTCTAATACAAAGCTTGAAAGAAGTCTTAATCTTCTCCCCAAAAACTACTTTGTGTTCTATGAAAACTCTCTAAAGTTCTGAAAGAGCTCTCTTTGCATAAAACACCAGAAAATACAATATAAACTAGGTAAACACGTCCAAGAGCAATTTTGTAATTTCCCTGACTTGGGCTTCAGGTCGGCTACTTTGTGAATTGGGCTTCTGCGTGTCAACCGTAGATCGACTGCAAGGGTGCTTTGTCGATCGACGTAAATCTGTATCTCGATCCGTGCTTTGCTGATTTTGACCAGCTACGGGGTTCCTCTCTCTCTCTCTCTCTCTCTCTCTCACTAGGCTCCAGAAAGCCTCATAATCTCTATAATGCACCTGGATCTGAAAAGATTCTAAAACATATCCTAGACACGCATACTACACTCACAGATTTTGGATGTTCTTTAGAGAAACCAAGGAGACTAATGAGGACTTTGAAAGAATGTTTAATCATTTGGGGGAGAAGATGGAGCATAAGGCCAAGTTGAAGAAGAAAAGTGACTCTGGGAAGTTTGTGGTTCCCTGCAACATCAAAGGAAATGGGTACCCACATGCACTCTGTGACATTGATTCTTCAGTAAGCATTGTGACAAGAACCATGGAAGATGAGCTAAGCTTAAAGGTGGAGACTTCTAGTGATTCATTCACTTTTTTGGATTGCCCTAATGACATATCAGGAACCATAGTCAAAGACCTCCAAGTGCAAATTGGCAATGCCCTAATTCCTGTAGACTTTCATGTCTTGGACGTCCAGGTGAAGCAGCATTCATCCCTCCTTCTTGGAAGAGCTTATATGGCCACATTAACACCCCGACCCGGCTGTCTAGGCCGCGGTCGACGCATCATGTCGCTAGGTCCATACACTGACCGAACCTCTCAAGTTTTTTCCCTTCATCTTTAATATCTCCCTTAGGCAAGAGATATCTTAGACCTTAGCTAAAGACCGCCTTATTCATTTTCCAGCTTAGATCATTTCTAACAATACAAAGCGAAACATTATCTATTAACCATTGATCTCTATTCAGTATAACACTTATCCAGTCCAATTGTCTAAGGCTTGGTCAGTTCACTTTCTACATTCGGCTTATGGAACAATCCTGGAAATGGTTCAATTCATACTGATCTGAGGTTACATTCCTCTAAATCATTCTATCAGCATCCTATCAAGATACTAATCTATTCAAGTATTTCCTAACTCATACCTTTGCCACATCTCAGAGTTTATTAGCTCATCGGTCCTCCATTGAGCCGAACTTCTCTTGATTGTCTACTGGACCATGATCACTCAATGATCATATTTGGGATCCTTGCATTAAATAGCTCCCTTAGGTAATTACTCATTCAATCAACCATCCCCACAGATTAAGTGAGCATTGAGAAGTCTTCATCGGCTAAGGATATGGATCTGGCCCTTCTCGGCTCATCCACCATCCAACAACATTCGTCCGTACTCTGGACTGACAATGCCCATCAGATCCTGAGTTAATCAACCAACCACCCTCACATAACTCAGAACTGATGAGTCTTCATCTTGCCTGATCGACCATGGACTATATATTCATACCAACTTGTGCATTCATTAAACATTTAGATCCGACACCTTTATCCATCATCTATGGATAAGGTCGTCCATTCTCAACCATGATCTGATCATACACGGCCTTCCTTGAGGAAGCACACATAGGCACAATATTATGGTCCACGACTCATAGCACTATCCATACTATTTTGTAGTTCTTAGCCAATCTTTTGGAATTGTATACCCACACCAAGGTTGATGCCAAGCATTCCTTATAGTCACTATCTCATAGTGATACGGCCTTGACATAAAGAAGGTAAGACCATCGATCCGGATCACCCCAAGCATCGTGGATCCATCACTATTCCTTATGCGGCTCTTATCCCTACTTGGTACCTTTTGGGCTATTAACCATCCTACCATAGTTACGATTCCGATGATGGATGTACTTCCCTAGGAAAGTTATGATCCCTTAGGATATACTCAGTCGGATCCAAGATCCTTGACTTATACCTACCCACCGGTTACGAATTAGCGGTTACTCCTCTAAGTCACTCATGCCTCTTTATGATTGATTAGTGATTGCATCCCTTCGGTGTAATACTCACATCCCCTTGACTAAGTAACTGAGATGTGATCGAATCGTCGATATTGCTGGAATTCTGATTGTAACCCTAAACAAACGTAAAAAATGAAATGAGATGATAATTGATGATAAAATAAGAACAACAAAAAAGGGATATAATGATGGATATGGGATATTTGTTTCTGGATGTGTATCACTCTCAACAAGGATCGATGGATGGAAGATGAATGAAGATGGAACCGGTCTTGTTGGATGTGTATCACTCTCAAGATCAGTTGGTGGATGGAAATGGGATGATGGACGCCACAAATCACCGTGAAAGTAGGCTTTGATAAGTCTGGATGCTAAAGATCTGCTTCTCAAAACATTCTAAATACTTAGGACAATAGTTTTGAGAAACTAGAAAAACTATAATTTCATTCATAAGAATTCAAGGGTCAATTACAATGGACAAACAACTTGAGGTTTATAGGCTAGAATAAGACAAACTATAGCAGTCTAAAAATGATAAAAGGAAACAAAATAAGTCGTTCCTAAAGTCTTGGAAGCAAAGGAAATGATGGTTCCAAAAAAACTAGCCCTTGGAGGCTTTATGATGAGAATCTTGGCAAAGTTAATGTAGATGGTCTTCTCCTTGTATTTGGACGGTTTGAGGGGGTATCTGAGCTTCCTTGGAATCCTCTGAATTCGTTCCTCATTTGAAGAGAAAGGAGCTGTTGGAGACTGATTGCAAGAATCTCCAAATAAGGCAGTTTGATGTTAATGAATATTCTCTTGTTCAAATGTTGGCTGGTGCATGGTAGGAACTTGTAGAACTCCTTTGGATCGTTGATTATGTCTTCTAGGGGTCTTGGTATGATCAGATATTCATCTGGTCAGAATTTATTGGCTGGTAAATGATTAAACCGAAGGATTGTCCAATCTTTCCATAATATGTTCGTTTGACCGGTTTTGGGAAATTGATCATAAATACATATTTCTGTGGCCATTGCTTCTGATTTTGGGCTTTCTGGGAATCTGGGAAATACAACTTGAATTCCATGATTTATTCTGGAGAATTCCGCTTCATATTTAGGTTGAAATTCACCTCTAAGGCCTGATACTCCCAAATGGATGGGCTGGGATATCTCTATTTTGTAAAATCCATGACTTTCTGGTATGGCTTTATTTTTGGATGATTTCACTTAGAAATGAAATCTTGTTGGATATAGAATCCATGAAAGTTGGTTTCATGGTGAAATTCCTTCTGGTTATCAATATAGGAGTCTTGGATTGAACCTTTATAATTGGTACCTCCTAGATGGCCGGTTTGGAGTGTTTGGTGAGACTTTGGTTGAACCTCAGATTTCAGGACCACAACATCCCCTCTCTCTTGACAAGGTTTTGACCTAGAAACTGTATAACCTGCACCAAGATAAATCAAGTCAGCTTTCATTCTCTTTTGAGATTCTAGAGCCTTACCTTGGTATTCTTTCGATTTGAGAATGGATAATGTATCTGGTGGTACTCCTTTTAGAAGATAGGATAGGATCATGCCTCTGATATGAGCATGATAACCGAATTTATTCTGGATATTATGGGACTTCCTATTTATGGTATCTTCATTTTTGACCATCTTTGGGGTTGATCCTCCTAACAACGAAAGACTATTCGGTGGGATCTTTTTGAAGCTTTCTTCTTTGCAACCTGAAATAATCTCACCTTCTGGAGAAGAATCAAGTGAATTATATCTGTTATTTTATATGCAAAAACAGAAGGTAATAAGGTCGGATTTACCTTGTAAGTATCAGAAAGTTGAAGAATTATTTTCTTCTTTGGACAATCCTTGTAGTTTGTCGGTTCTTCTCGCAACTTATGACCTTCTTCATTTCTAATTCCTGGATCAAAAAATTCTGGACAAGGCAATCACATTATATATGTTGTTTAAGGTTTATGTCACAGCCCAAAATTGGGTTCGTCCGAATGATCTACTGAGATTCCAATCGGTTCAGCCGAGTTGTGGTCGTATGATCGATATTGCTGGAATCCGAGTTTTAAACCTGAGACAAATGAAAATGTAATGAGATGTGGTTTGTATTAAGAAAAAATATGAATAATAAACAAAGGATAGGATGGAATCAGGCTGCTGAACTTGTGTCACTCTCAGCATGATCAAGAGATGATCGAAGTGGATGGAATGGAGCAAAAGCTTGATGGATGTCCATCACTCTCAAGCTTTAGAAAACGAATGGAATGGATGTATTGGTGGATTAATGACGCCACAAGACTCTATGGAAAGGAGGCTTGATAAGTCAAGGTGCTCTGGAGGTGATTCTCACAAACTCTAAAGACTTCAACAATACTTTTGGACAAAACTAGAAAAACTGAATAATTCTTATTGCTTTCAAAGATGGTATGTTTACAATGGTTAACCTAAATGAGCTTATATAGGCTCAAAATAGGACTCTTATAACAGTCTACAAATGATTAAAGGAAAGAAATAAACTCAAAATCAAAGTCTTGGAAGCAAAGCTTTGATGGCTCCAAAGAATATAGTTGTTGCTTGATTTATGCATTCTTCCAAAAAGAGAAACTTGTAAGGATTTGTATCTTGATAGCTTCTGGATGTATCCAAGGTTTTTAAGTCTTCCTGATAGGCTCCTTAGCCTCATTGATGAAGAATTTGGCCGTTGCCCCTTTCCCATAAATTGATAAAGATTTTCCTTGCAAGCAAATGTTGTGAATGCATCCAAATAAGGAAGGTTGACGGTGAAGAGAATCCGCCTGATCCTCAGGGTGCTGTTTCATCTAGAGAAGTCTTCAATACCTTCTGGATAATAGGGTCTCCTGGATTCCAAGGAAAATCTTGGTTCGATCCAAATTGGATTAGATGGCAACTTTCCCTAATTGATGTCGGTTTGGCCGGTTTTGGGGAATTAATTGCATCTTAGTTTTCCCATAATCAATTATCCTTATTTAATTCTGGAAATATAATAATACCCTGTTCAATCCCATTATTAATTCTGGAGAAGGCCGATTCATGGTTAATTGGAAATCCACACTCGCAACTGGATGGACTGGGAAACTTCCAGTTTGTATAATACATATCTTCTTGGTCCGCGAAGATTTTCTTGAAATTCCAAGCATCAGTGATTCCTTGATGAGTAACCCTTCTAATAAAATTGGTTTCATGCCAAAAGAACTTCTGGTTGCTGAGATATTCACCTTGGAATGAACCTCTATCGCTGGAACCTCTACACTGGTTGGTATGGAGACTTTGGTGAGACTCTGGCAGAGCTGCTGGTTTGAAGGCCGCATCACTTCCAAATAAAAGTTTTATTTGAGCCAAATCGAATTGGTTGGCAACTTTTTTCAATTGATGTTAGATTGGCCGGTTTTGGGAAATTGATTGCATCTTGGTTTTCCCATGACCAATGTTTCTGATTTCGGTCATTCTGGAAAGTTAATAATCTCTTCTTGAATCCCATGATTGATTCTGGAACAGTCCACTTCGTAGTTAGGCTGAAATCCATTTCTAATGGCTGAGATTCGCAACTGGATGGGCTGGGAAACATCCATTTTGTAAAATCCATATCTTATTGGTACATGAAAATTATTTTTGAAATTCCAAGCCTCAGTGATTACTTGATGAGTCAGCCTTCTTTTAAAATTAGTTTCACACCTAAATATCTTCTGGTTGCTGAGATATTCTCCTTGGACTGAACCTCTGTCGCTGGAACCTCTAAAGTGGTTAGTATGAACACTTTGGTCGAGCTGATGGTTTGATGGCCGCATCAGAGGGCATGGCAGAAGAAGATATCAGGGTTATAGAGGATATGTCTTGAGTGTGATGCATAGAGAAATCTCTTGAACACTACAAAAGGTGGTTAGTGTGAGACAAGTTTGAAAGGAGAAGTCAACAATGATGTTTAAGCTGTTGAAACGGATCTGTTGGAAGACTGCTTGAGCTAGAATTTCATCCTGAATCTGTCTAGAAGGGTTAACAGTTGGATGATGGGTTCAGTATACTGATGATGGTACAAAGAAGAGTTCGCAGCAAATGAGCCTGGTCAAATGAGGTCGAAAGGCAGTTCTTACAAGGATGTTCTCAAGCTTGAATCAAGATGGATGTTTTGAGATGATGATTCAACTTGAAAAGGTTAAAACAAGGAGCATGAAGATTGGAGAAGGAAAACGTTGGTTAACATAAGTGTGGCAAACACTTTGACTCATTAAGAAGGTCTTATGAAAGGAGACGTATTAAGATCACGTGAGAGGTATGTTGATAAGTCCTTGGTCAAGGAAAAGTCCTAAGGATGCTCTTGAGGGTCGATTTAGACAGATTTGGTGGTGATGGGTCATGTTAATAACACTGATATATGATGATTGATTTAATGAATGATAGAAGAGGAATAGTGGTCGATGATAGAGATGGCTTCAGTGGATGATCTGCGGAATGATCAGACACTTTCTGAGTGGTCTTATTACGTGAGAGGCAGCCCCACTGGTGAACAAGACCAAGTCTTAGGGAGATCACTCTCTTGGCCAAATCAATGTCCAGAAAAACTGAACAAGGGAATCACAAGCTTTGTAGACATTTTGATAAAAAGAAGTGATTGATTTGATTCAGAAACTTACAGAGAGTTAATATAGGAAAAAGGAATACAAAGCACTCTAAGAACTTGTAGAAATCGAAAATAACATAAGGCAAAAACTAGATGATCTTGAAGACTGAACAATTGAAAAACTTGGTTGCTTCTTTGACTTGGTTTTCTTCAGATGTCGACATAGGTTTAGAGTTAACCAGGCAGCGAATTGCTTCCTTCAATTGTCTTGTCTTTGATCTGGTTATTGGCCCACTGGAGAAAAACAATGGGTTTTTGTCTTGAGCAGATTCGAATGGGTCTTTGTCTTGTGCAGATTGGGCTGAGAAACTTATGCTCGAACCAACTTTGTCTTTGGGACGAGTTCCATCTGATCCAGCTGCTAAGCCAGCTTCAGTGTCCCCCTTATCCATCTCATGTAGATCAGCTCGTCCAAGTGTAGTGTTCAGCTCGTCCAAGTGTAGTGTTCAGCTCGTCCAAGTGTAGTGTTCAGCTCGTCCAGCTCTTCTTTAGTGTCACTCTCCTCCAGCTGGTTCAGCTCCTCTTCAGTGTCACTCTCCTCCATCTAGTTCAGCTCCCTTTACGCAAGATCAGCTACTGATTCAGCTATGGTTGCATCATCACCTCTTCCTTTAAAAGGATTTGTCCTCAAATCCAGTTCATCTGCACGGAAAGAAATCAAGTCAGCAACATTGAAAGTAGAACTAACTGGATACTTACCTTGTAGATCAATCTTGTATGGATTGTTGTTGATCCGTGAAAGTACAGTGAAAGGACCATCAGTCCTTGGAATCAGTTTAGACTTTCTCTCTTGAGGGAACTTTCCCTTTCTCAAGTGAATCCAAGCGATATCTCATGGTTCCAGCAACAATTCACTGCTCTTCTTGTTTGCTTGCTTCTCATATCCATGGTTCTTTTTTCTATGTTTATTTTGACCTGTTCATGTAGTGAAACAACAAACTCGGCCTTTGCCTTGCCGTCAAGATTAGTTTGCTCATTAGGTTGTAAAGGTATAAGATCCAAAAGAGTCAAAGGACTAAACCCATATATAATCTAAAATGGTGAGATCACTATGCACAAAATGATTATATGCATACTCTACATGTGAAAGGAATTCTTTTCAAGTTTTGATGTTCTTTTTAATCACAGGACGGATGAGTGTAGACCAAGATCTATTGACTACTTCAGTTTTTCCATCAGTTTGAGGATGACAAGTAGTAGAGTATATCGACTTTGTTCCAAGCTTAGACCATAATGTTTTCCAGAAATGACTAATAAACTTAGTATTCCTGTCAGACACTATTGATCTAGGCATGCCATGCAAACGAACAACTTCTCTAAATAAAAGATCAGAAACTATCAAAGCATCATCAGTTTTGTGACATGGAATGAAATGAGTCATCTTTGTGAATCTTTCAACAACTACAACGATTGAATCTTTGTCGTTTCTAGTCTTAGGAAAATCCAATACAAAATTCATTGATATATCAATCTAAGGAGCATCAGGAATGGGGAGAGGGGTATACAAACCTTGAGGTCGAGCTTTAGCCTTGCCTTGGGTGCAAACCACACATCTGCTGCAAATTCTCTCCACATCCCTTCTCAAGGTCGGCCAGTAGAAGTACTCCTTCAAAGTTGCGAGTGTTTTGGAAACTCCAAAGTGCCCAATTAACACTCTTACATGTGCTTCCCTAACATATAAATCTCTCAAAGAATAGTTAGGTAGAGAAAACCATTAACTTGGTAAAACTTCCCACTGGTATGTTTCTTGTTTTCCTCAAATTGAACATTAAAATCTTGATCATCTTCATAATAATATTTTATTTGTTCAAAGCCTAGGAGTTTAGCTTCCATAGAAGTGAAGATGGTGTACTTCTGGACAATGCATCAGCCACAATGTTTTACTTACCTTGCTTGTAATGGATTACATAAGGAAAAGTTTACAGAAACTTTACCCAGCTGGCGTGTCTCTTGTTGAGCTTGTGATGTCATTCTAAATGCTTCAAAGACTCATGATCAGTATGTATAATAAACTCTTTTGGCCAAAGATAGTCCTGCCACATTTGGAGTGCCCTAATCAAAGCATAGAGCTCTTTGTCATAGGCTGGGTAATTCAACATTGCTCCATTCAGTTTCTCACTAAAGTAGGCTATTGGCCTCTTTTCCTGCATCAGCACATCTGCAATACCTACACCAGAAGCATCACATTCAATTTCAAATGTCTTAACAATGTCAAGAAAAACTAACAAAGGAGCATTAGTTAACTTCCCTTTCAAAGTTTGGAAGGCTTCTTCTTGTTATTTTCCCCCACTGAAACCCCACATTCATCTTGATAACTTCAGTAAGAGGTGCAGCTATGGTGCTAAAGTCTTTTACAAACCTTCAGTAAAAGCCAGAAAGGCCATGGAAACTCCTAACCTCACTCACGTTCTTAGGACTTGACAAATCTCTGATTGCTCTGACCTTCTCCTCATCTTCTTTAATTCCCTGAGATGTTACAACAAAGCCAAGAAACACAAGGTGATCTGTCCGAAAAGTACATTTCTTAAAGTTAGCAAACAAATACTCTCTCCTAAGCACTTCTAGAACAGATTTCAAGTGATGTACATGTTCATTAATGCTTCTGCTGTAAATCAAGATATCATCTAAGTAACCAACCATAAAATGTCCACTTAATGATCTCAAAATGTGGTTCATCAGGCTGATGAGTGTACTAGGTGCATTGGTGAGTCCAAATGGCATATCTAGCCATTCATACAGTCTTTTGAAAGCAGTTTTCCACTAATCACCTTTTTCATCATAATATGAATATAACCACTTTTCAAGTCTATCTTTGAGAACAAACAAGATCCATACAGCTCATCTAACATATCATCAAGTTTAGGTTATGATGTCTATACTTTACTGTGGTATTGTTGATGGCTCTGCAATCCGCACACATGCGCCAACTTCCATCTTTCTTTGGCACAAGGAGTATTCGTACTGCACATGGGCTCATGCTTTCTCTGGTGTGACCTTTCTCGATCAGTTCATCAACATGTCTTTCAAGTTCTTTGGTTTCTTCAGGGTTGGTTCTATAGGCAGGGCGATTTGGAAGGGAGGCTCTCGGGACCAAATCTATTTGGTGTTCAATTCCACGAATAGGAGGTAATATTTTAGGACTCTCATTCAGAAACACATCACCATATTCCTGCAATATAAACATTAGTTCACTCGGAAGAGCCGGTGAAAGGTCGAAAGAGGACGTTATTGCACCTTTAAAACAAACAAAAGCATATATTGTTGGAGATACATAGCTTTCTTAACCTCACTGTTTTCGGCTATGAGATGTACCTCGTTGTTTTTTTCCATCAGCTGGTTTCTCTTTACATTTGGCTTCTTGTCTCCTGAGATTGAGTTGTAGTTAATCTTCATGGACCTCTTGTGGTAACAATGGTGCAAGAACAATCTTTTTGTCTCTGTGGGTGAAAGAATGGCGGTTTTTAAACCCATCATGAATGGCCTTCTTGTCAAACTACCAAGGCCTTCCCAACAAAATGTGGTTAGAGTCCATTGGTTGTACATCACAAATGATCTCATCTTGATTCCTCCCAATGGTTATAGGAACCATTACTTGTTCTGTGACCTTCAAATCGCCATCTTCATTCAGCCATTGCAACATGTAG
The DNA here is from genome assembly GCA_905132765.1 of Moricandia arvensis. Classification (NCBI taxonomy): domain Eukaryota; kingdom Viridiplantae; phylum Streptophyta; class Magnoliopsida; order Brassicales; family Brassicaceae; genus Moricandia; species Moricandia arvensis. The sequence goes on from CAJHQP010002548.1 coordinate 37,304, forward strand.
GGTCTAAGATGTTTCCCAGTCTTCAATCTAAGCTTCTCTACAGGAGATTCACTGGTAATGTTAGTACAACTTCCACCATCTATAATCAAACTGCGAACTTTATCATAAACAATGCAACAAGTGTGAAAGGGATTCTCCCTTTGATCATTCTCTTCTGGTTTGGATTGAACTTTAAGTGATCTCCTTGTAACAAGAAGTCCTCCATGGGCTGGATAGTCTATAGCTTCTTCATCAGTAACCTCAGCCTTTTCATCCTTAGAGATCAGTTCACCATTCTCAAGTAAGATCAGTTCATCATTCTCAAGTAAGATCATGACCTTCTTGTTGGTGCAATCGTTGGCATAGTGTCAAAATCCATGGCACTTATAACACTTCACATCTTTGGTTCTGGTATATGGTGTCTTGGCCTTGTCATCTGGTGGATAACCATTTGCTTCTTCCTTTGGCTTGCCAAAGACCTTGTCTTCCTTTGAGGTGGATGATTTGAAGTTATTGCCATAAGACCCTTTTGGAGTAGAGTTCCTCTTCAACTGATGCTCAATAAGAATGGCCTTGTGAAGAAGTTCATAGATGTATGCATACTCCTGGATTTCCAAATGGTCTAGAATGTCTTGGTTAATACCAGCCTAGAAACAAGCCATTGTTGCATCAGGAAGTTCATCTACAACAGCTTTGATCATAAGGATCTCCATCTCTTCATAGTAATCTTCAACACTCGTGTTATCTTGAGTGAGCCTCCTTAATACCAGGAAGCTACTTTTTGTTCTCTTGTCCTGCGCCTGGTTGTGACAATCTGATCCCACCAATGACGAACATATCCATCAAATCCAGTAACAACAAGCCTTACTTTCTTTGGCTCTGAGTAGTTTTGACAATCAAACACCGGCTCTATCTTCTTTTCCCATTCTAAGTAGGCATCTGGGTCATTCTTACCACTGAAAGATTGTATTTTGAACTTGAGATTGCCGAGACTATCATTAGGTTACTTTCTGGGTGCTCGGTGAGTATGGGTTCTGGTCTGAGATGCTGATCTCACCGACTTACTTCATCTGAACTTCTCCCAGACGATTAGTAATTTTCCTCAGTTCCTCCAGTGGCTACTCTCCCGTCTTTATCTTCTCTCTAGCTTCTTTCCTAATTTGTGAAGAAGTACACAAGATTTCATCAGTTGGATTTTTTTCAAAATCAATTCTTTTGTTAAACTCTTTCATCATGTAAGACATCATAGATTTCATCTACAGTTTATCAATTTTAATGGCTGGTGTCTCTTCTTCTCTGCTACCATAAGACATAGTTTCCTGCTAAGGAACTCAACAAGACAGGTGAGTACAGATAAGGTTAGCTGAAGCTTCACTGGTGTTTCTCTCAATTTTTCTGTAGGGTTTTTCTGTGATTTCCAAGAGTTCAGTAACCAAACAAAAAACTTCTTTGCTAGGTTGATTTGACCAAATTCTTATTGGCTTTCTCTTCGATCAAACTTTTCTTTTGTTTCTGGACAGGCTTTCCCTTCAGTCTCTTTTTCTTAGGATTGAATTTCTCCTTGATCTATATTCTTTTCTTTTTTATTGGATTGGCTCAACCTAGCTACAAAGAATAGATAGATAAGGACAGAAAAGAGATTGCACATAAACAAATATGAAAATAGGTTCCCAAAACAGAGAAGGTAAATCGACACAAATCCCTTGGTGATTAGACGCCCTCAAGCTGCTTTGATACTACTTGATAAGTCTTTGGTCAGTGACAAGCCCTAAGGATTCTCTTGAGGGTCGATCTAGACAGATTTGGTGGTGATGGATAAGGTTACTAACACTGATGGATGATGATTGATTTGATGAATGATAGAAGAGGAATGGTGGTCGATGATAGAGATGGCTTCATTGGATGATCTGCTGGGTGGTATTAGTCCGTGAGAGGCAGACCCACTAGTCAACAAGACCAAGTCTTAGGAAGATCACTCTTGTAGCCAAATCGATGTCCAGAAAACTGAACAAAGGAATCACAAGCTTTGTAGAAGTTTTGATAAAAAGAAGTCATTGATTTTATTCAGAAACTTGCAGAGAGTTTATATAGGAAGAAAGGAATACAAAGCACTCTAAGAACTTGTAGAAATCGGAAATAAGTTAAGGTAAAAACTAGGTGATCTTGAAGACTGAACAATGGAGCAACTTGATGGCTTCTTTGCCTTGGTTTTCTTGGTTTAGATTTAACCAGGTCGAGAATTGCTTTCTTCAATTGTCTTGTCTTTGATCTGGTTATTGACCCATTAGAGAAAAAGAATGGGTCTTTTTCTTGAGCAGATTCGAATGGGTCTTTGTCTTGTGCAGATTGGGCTGAGAACCTTATATCAGAACCAACTTTGTCTTTGGGCCAAGTTCCATCTGATCCAGCTCGGCCTAAGTCAGCTTCAGTGTCACTTTTATCCAGCTCATTTAGATCAGCTCGTCCAAATGTAGTGTTCAGCTCGTCCAGCTTCTCTTTAGTGTCTCTCTCCTCCATCTGGTTCAGCTCCTCGTCCAACTCCTCTTTAGTGTCACTCTCCTCCAGCTGGTTCAGCTCCTTTTGCGCAAGACCAGTTACTAATTCAGCTATGGTTACATCACATGTGTAATGAGTCTCAGCTAGATCCTTTTTCATTTTTTTGTCTACTACCCATTTACACTAGATCAAGTGGTGGTCAAACGAGCAGATTCTCCGAGGAGCACCTCCGTCTGACCGAGTCTGATCTATATGGGGGAAAAATAAAGCCTTTGGTTCTTGCTTCTTTTGCTAACGCATCCACCCGACCATTCCTACTCCGAGGAATATGCGACATGCTCACTTCTTCAAAATTCTCTTGTAGTCTCTGGAACACCTCGATCTCTGTCACAAATGTCAGCCAATATACCGGGTTTGTAGTAATTTCTACTAAGTCCGAACAGTCCGTCTCAAACCGTATCAAGGTTATCGTCATGTCTCTCATACAGGAGGTTGCCCAAAGTAAACCTTCCAACTAAGCATGCAAAGCTGAGAGGCTCCTGTTGCACGACCGTACTCAAAAATATTCAGAACCCATTTGGTCCTTAAGACTCCACCCTAAGCCACTAACTTGCCATTATCGATCCATGACGCATCAATTTGACAGGTAGGAATTCGGGAGTATCCAAGGAGGCACTTTCTCAACCTCTGTATTAGGAGGGTCGTCATGATCCTCGTTTGTTTCCTCCTTTTTGTTAGCATTTCTCCAACATTTTGCCTCAAGAGATGCGTGTTGGAGAGTGTCTATCGGGGATACGACTTTTCCATTAAATAGTTTATCGTTCCTCGACTTCCAAATGTACCAACAAATCCATGGAAAGGTACCGAATTGTGGTCTCAATGGAGCCACCTCTTTTTGCTTCCAAAACAAAAGTTCATGTTTTGGTATATAGATCTACTCGGGAATTAACCCGGAAGAGACTGATAGTCCGATAAGGCCCAAACCTGCAAGGCTAGGGGGCATTCAAAAAGAAGGTGATTAATCGACTCCACTGGGCCAGCACATCTAGGACAACTCCTATCAGTGCCCAGGTGTCTATAAGTGAGCCTCTCTATCGTCGCCACACAGCCTGAGATAGCTTTCCATAAGAAATGTCTCATCTTACTCGGGGCCTTTATCTTCCATACATGGCTTTGAAGGCTGGTGTTACTCGGTTCTAGGACCGCTTCTTGTGTAAGACTAATCTTGGTCGATCGAAGTAAGTCATAACCAGTTTTAACTGAATAAACTTCTGATTTCATGTAGTTCCAAACATATCCATCTGGAACAAAAGAGCCAGAGAGTTTTATCCCAAATATCAAAGGAATATCATCTGGGTGAAAGAATTGCCGTAAAAGCTGTATATCCCACTCCTTGGTATCATTCCTAATAAGGGATTGAACAAGAAGTTGGGGTAGTTTGTAGACAATGTGGTTGGCAGGTCTAGGTGGTCGAGCCGCTGAGTCTGGAACCCATGACTCACTCCGTATCTCGACTCGTACCAATTGTTTTTCGTAGTCCCGATATAATTAGTGGTTTTTCTGCCAATACTACACCATCCATATGATGGTGAGTATGTTCGTCGATCTTCCAAGGGAGAGGCGTGATTGTAATACCTTCCTTTTAAAACACGTGCCAATAAGGAGTTCGGGTAATGAATAAGTCTCCACAATTATTTTGTAAGAAGCGCTATATTGAAGTCATGGATATCTCGAAAACCAAGTCCCCCCGAATCCTTGGGGGTACAGATCTTGTCCCATGCTATCCAATGTAAACTTCTGCTGTTTTGTTTTGAGCTCCACCAAAAATTAGAAGTTGTGCTCTTTAGTTTATCGGTAATGCCTTGTGGAAGCACGTAACACGGCATCACAAATGTCGGTACTGCTTGAGCCATAGATTTAACTTGAACTTCATTTCCTCCTTTGAGAGAAGTCTCGATGACCAAGTGTTGACTCGCCCATTGAGCTAATCTTGTACAAAGGATAACATTTTCATCTACGAGCCACAGATTTGTTCAAGTAATCCAAGGTACATCCCCATACCTCCTTCAAAATAAAAGCCTAGAACAACTTTTATGTCTTGCTTTAAAGAATGCTCCACTCTGTTTCCAAAAAACATCGAGGATTTTGACGCATTTAGTATTTGTCCTGATGCCTTCCCATATATATCTAGACTGTCCATGATCTCCTTGCATTGGCTTAATTTCACCTTACAGAAGAAAAGATTGTCATCTGCAAAAAGAAGATGAGAGATCCTAGGGCTCGCCCTAGCAACACGAAGGCCTTCAATCTTCTTCTCTGCTTCCGCTCCATTTAAGAGTGAGATCAATGCCTCCGTAACCTTGGTAAAATTCTCCCTCTTGGTTTCCCATCAACTAAAACTTGATATGTAACCGACGTGACACAACACATAATGAGGTCAACCAATCTTTCATCAAAGCCCATCTTTAACATAAAGATGCTATGAAATTCCACTTCACTCTATCATAAGCTTTGCTCATATCTGTTTTAATAGCCACAAAATCTTTCGTACATCTTTGATTCGTCCATAGAACATGAAAGCTTTCTTGTGCTATCAGAATGTTATCAGTAATCAATCATTTTGCCACAAAGGCAGATTGTGTTTCGGAGATCAATCGAAAGATAACCCTCTTAAGTCTCTTGCATAAAAACTTAGACATAATCTTGTAGCTAACATTACAGAGACTAATAGGTCTGAACTCAGTCATGTCCCGAGGTTTCTTCTTTTTTGGGATGAGGCAGATATTCGTCTGGTTCAATAGTGTGTCGAAATTTCCCGTCGCGAAGAAGTTTTGCACAAGTCTAATAATGTCTTGACGCATCTCACGCCAGAATTTCTGAAACAATTTACTAGTCATGCCATCTTATCCGGGTGCTTTATCCGGGTTGATGTTGAAGAGAGCTCTTCTAATTTCATGTTTTGACGGTTCCTCTAAAAGTAACGTATTGTCGGCATCGGATACCTTTTCCGAAATGAAACGGAGGGATGCATCTAGCTCTGTCGGCGAAGATGTAGAGAAGAGATCTCGAAAGTATTGAACAACCACGTTCTCCACCTCGATTTCACTCTCTACCAACTTCCCATGCTTGTCTTTGATACTGATGATCCGATTCTGGGCTCTTTGTTGTTTTGTAATGGCATGGTGAAATTTTGTGTTTATGTCCCCATCTTTGTGCCATTGGTCCCTACTTTTTTGTTCCCAAAAAGTATTTTCTTCCTGAAAAGCCAAAATCAGTTGTCTTTTCAAATCTTCCAATTTTTCTTTTGTTGAGTTTTCATCCTCTATCTTATCTTTTAACTCTTTAATCAGTATGGCGGAGTTTGATGGGTTTTGCTTCTTCCATGTATTAATCTTATTTCGATAATAGGTAACAATTCCACAGATCAAACTTGAGTTGCTCCCAATATTAGGTGCCAAGATACCCAGAAGTCTTCTGGTTTATAATTGACGAGAATAAAGAGATGACGTCATCATCTTCCTCACTTGGCGTAACAAAGAGATAGAGAGAGAGATCAAGAGAGAAGAATACAGTGAGGGTCTTGGGGTTAATCTCTTAATTAGGGTTCTCATCTTGTTAACCAATCAGAGTGTGATTGGTGGTGAGTGATTTTCGTGTAAAACCCCGTCGTAGGTGGTTTCGGATTCATCTATGGAAGTTGGGGATCGAAAGATCCGAACCAGACATAGCGGTTCGTTAACACCGTGTGAACCGGGTCAATTGTGTGTGTTCTTGATTCGTGAAGTTCGTCGGAATCAATCAGAGTACATCAATTCCTCAACACCATCGATCATCTTTTGTGAGTCCTCTCTGGAAGAAGAATTGGTATCCATCTTTGAACCAGGCATTAAAGCACTCGTAGATAGCTTCTCCCCCGTATTCTGCTCCGAAGGAGTGTCACACAGCAGCGAGTGTTTGAGGCTCTTTGTTGTCGTTTGTAAACAAGAAAAACAAACATTGTGTTTTATTAAAAAAGTATACACCCATGGAAACAAACATAAAAATGCAAATGAACACAGAAACCACAGATCTCTTTTGACAAAGAAAGGAAGCAGTGTAAAACGAGAAAGTAAAATTTGGGAAAAAAGGAACAACAAAAAGCAATTGAAATTTGTAAGTAAAAGGCATTCGTTCATAAGATGTTGCAAAGACGAACATTAACCGTAGGCTTTGGCAAATCATTAATAAAACGTTCGTTTAGCTTAATTAACTTTTCCTCTTCTTCCTGAAACTCTTTCTTCTGCCTCTCTAAAGCATCATCCATCTTCTTCTTCATCTAATATTAGAAAAAGATCAAAAGAGGTTATTTAGTACACTAAAAATGATCAAGAGGTTATTAATTCTTTTTTTCTTACCGCGGCTGTCATTTGGTTCATTTTCTCTTGAAATTCTGCTTGTAACTTCTCCTTAATCTTTGATATGGAATCTTCTGCCATTGATTCCAGGTCTTTCTCTTTCTGACGTAGTTTTTCGAGCTCTGCCTGAAGTAGCTCATACATAGGATCGATCATCTATAAAGATATCTTCTAGGCAAAAAAATTATCACAAGATCCAGTTGTCAAAACATAAATTTCACCTTTATCTCATGGTAGAGGTCATTGGTATATGCCACTCCACCTTTGATCTTTCGCATTTCATCTATCAAAGAGAGAAGCTTATGGACTTGTGCTGCCTTCTTGTCTTCATCATGAGTCTTGTTATCGAATAGAACCATTCGATTACCAGCCAACTTTATAACTTCCTGCAATTAAATTATGAGAAACTATCCGTTTTCTATGAATCCTTATCTACAAAAGACGGACCTTTATGTAGTCAGGGCAATCTCTAGCCAAAAATTCGTCCAATGTCTCATTGTTCTCTTCCAGCACATCACCGCCCGTGAAAACGATGACAACATGATCAAGGATTTGACTGCCAAATAGATCCTTCAAGCTATGAAGTGTTTCCTCTTCCTCTTGTATAATTGGAGCCCTTGCAGAAAAAACTAAGAGCACAGCATCTATCCCTCCTTCTGCTAGCGTTAGGCACTTAATGATTTCTTTACTTATAAACTCAGCGGCCACCGACATGTCAAAAAGGCCTGACACACATTAAGCAAGTAAAAATTAATCAGCCTCTGGACGGAAGTGGCTGCTATCACAGAAGGCTGAGTTTAAATAATAATATACCTGGAGTATCAATCACTTTGATTTTGTGATTATCTGCTGTCAGAGTTTCACTTGTCTGACATTTCATGGTAACACCGGCTGCACGTGGTTTGGACTTGAATACACTTTTTCCAATAAGGCTGTTCCCGGTCGCACTTTTTCCATTCCCTGTACGGCCCACGAGGACTATGTTTTCAAGTTTCTCTGAAGACTCACCACCACCATTGTTCATCCTCACAGATTTCTTACCACCTTCAAGATTTGATATCGAAATATTAAAACACAAGTTGACTTTTCCATATGATTTTCCAGGTGACCCGGAAATGCGGTATATCAATAATTTGGATACTTATCAAAAGATGTCGACCAACTTACTTGGTGTGGACAGATGCGAGATAGATAAGAAGATGAAGAAGGGGACAAACCAAGTTATGAATCTATGACAAGTAAAATCATCGTAGCAAGTCTAGTTTATATAGAACTTTTTTTTCTCTCGACAATTATTTAGAACGACTCTATAAAGTCTTTTCTTTTCAGTAATAAATAAAATTTAATGATTGATAGGAATAAGTCATAAAAAGTCAAGAAAACATGTTAACATTCAACAAATATTTTCCCAAAACAAAACCAGAAGTTTGACATCACCACCCTGTTAGACTTTTTGATTGGAATAACAAAAATACTAAATATGTAATTTCCTTTTCTAGTCCAACGCAAAATTTTGAAAATGGGATCTCAATTTTAAATTATTGATCAATTGGCTCTTTATATACTATTCTAACAAATTCTTTAATTTCTGGTGTGTAACTTAAGTTAACATCTATTCTATCTCACCAATAGACCTGCTCTAATACCAAGTAAAATATGGGTTTGACAAGGACTTCCAGGTGAAGACAATTGGGCTTTGTAGTGTGGAAACAAGTTGATGATAGCATCCACAAGCCAAGACCGACCAGGAAGGATCCAAAGATCGAGTTAAGCTAATTTATCTGTAGCTAGAGCTCAATCATCGACCACTCTAGAACTATTTTAAGTTTCCTGAACATTCAGTTTAAAATCAATTGGCTATTAATGAATTTTGTCCATGTTTATATAGTTGTTATGATTCTTTCAAACTTCCGATATGACATAATATATTTTAATATGAATGTTCGTATTATAATTATTACTAAATTTTATGATTAAACTGATAAATATAAATATAAATTGAAAAATTAAAATACTATACTGGTCGCATGAATTATCAAAATTGATCTATTTTTCTTATACTGCAAAAACTACAAAGTCTCACAGTTTAGAAAAAAGACTATCTTTATATACATGAAAAGCTAACAAAAAGCAGAGAACAATCATGTCCTAAAACCAAAACTCACTAAACCCTAGAGAAGATGGTAAAATCATATTCAGTCAAAGTTGTGCATGTACGAAAGGGTTTAATATACTGTGGAAAAAAGATGTGCTTTCAGAAAAACTGTGTATAGAAGAATCTAAAATGCCTAAGCTAAAATCGAACGTGACAAATAATAAAAACAACAGAATATAGTGTCACAAAGAACTAAAAAAAACCTGAGCAATCGTTTCCTAAACCCAAAAATCACTAAACCCTAGAAGCAAAAACTAAAGCGAACAGAACATCGTTGCATAAACCATGCACAGAGAGATAAAGCCTAGACCTTTTTAATAAACTCAAAGAGAGAAAGATAACCTAGATCAACGTGTTTAGGTTGGCTTATACATACTCGTTGGGATTAGAGATAAACGTGTTTAGATCTCCAATTGACACAACTTCCTTTTCCTTAATCCTTTCCATGGTATCAACACAGGAAAAATCTATGTACCTCCCAAACTGCATGGAGAACGTTTGCATAAGATAATCAAACATTTGGGTTGTTGAATACAACAGTATGAATACTTGGTGGTGAACTCTTTGACTTCACGAAGATCAGTGTCAAAATAGAATTTGTGGCTGGTGTGGAGTTGAGATAGAGGTTCCCTGCAAAAATCCAAATATTTCCAAGCTAACATTAAATATATATGGAAAATGACATATGTGGTTTGAAAATCATAACAATCAACATGTTTTAATCACAAATTTAGATGCACATACCAACATATATCTTTGGATTGACTGTATTAACTACCATTACAGACTGGTATTTATCCCCTTAATTCAAAGGACCTCTAAAAATTGAGGTAACCTCGTCCCACAAAGATAAGTAGACGATCACAGTTCTGCTGTTGGAATTATAAAAAAACATAGTAATAAGCAGGTAACGGGGAGTAATGTGGATTTTCCCCCCTGCATCGTTGTTGAGGTCTGAGCCTTGGACCGAACATATTTGGAAAACTATAGCTGCAAGTTGAAATCTAGGTTAATGATTCAAAAACATAATATAAATAGACTTGCAAGATTGGATTTCAGTGATCTTATACATGTAAGTGCAGCGTGAAACCTCAAACCCATCGGCTTTCACAATCGAGCCTGCTCACAAAGAGGGACAGTAGTGATTGGCATGACCAGAGGATCACTGAATTCTACAGATTAAGACAAAATAGACGTGGCAGGCAAGAGTTAGATAATTGATTATAGGAAAAATGCAATAGATCAGTGGAGATAGAAAAAAAGATGTCACTACTATTTAGAAAGAGGAGATTGATTCCCCTAAATCCCAGAAACTAAGGGAGAATGTAGAGGTAGAGGAAGATTCACTGCTTTATGAAAACCCAAAGGGTCATGTCCTATTTCTCAGAAGAGACGGAAACAATTGAAACCCTAACTCACCATTTAAGAGTATGATGAGAAACATAAAAGACTTTGGTTCTAAATGTCAGGTTTTTATCTTATTGAGCCAAGCGTTTACGCGATTAAACATATATTACAACGGACATAAGAAGTAGTCAATAAGCCCAATTCATGACATCTAAAACATAAACACCAATTTGTTTTTCTTGTTTGAGCCACATATTGCTGAAGTGGATAGCTTATGGAGAGAAGAAACTGGTTCAGTATATATATGATTCTACATATTTAACATTTTGTGTGTGTTTGTGGCTAAGGCCTATAGATGACACTATATCTTAAATTATTTGTATTAAAATAATCTCCTAGTATGTGATTAAATTAGACATTAAATATATCAGACTTTTGAAGATGTCAAAACTCCTAAAGATTATTGATAAATTCAATTTTGGAAGTTTTTATTACGTAAAAAAACCTTCCTTTACTACAAAGCAAGAGGTTATTATACTTTTTAACCAATGCAAAAGTAATTATAACAAACCTTGCTATTCATACTGGTTACGAAATCAAAGCTAATGTATTTTCTATTTAACATGTGTACGTCACTTCAATAAGCTCAGTTTAATACACTACAAGAAAAAACAATTATTTCTGACGGAGTTTCTAACGAGAAGACAACTGTCAGAAACTTTCGACTAAAACGTAACAGTATTTAATGGATGTTGTGAAAATACTATTCGTTCGACTTTCCTTTAGGATTTTTGGTTCCTGTTGTAAAAGTAGAGGAAAGTTTAGCAATTTGTAACAGCCAGGAGAATAAGGCAGTTTTTCTGCAGGTTTCCAACAATATAAGGTATATGATTAAGGGTTTAAGGTATTCAGTTTAGGATTATTTTGAAACCAAATCTATTTCCAACGGATTGGGCATATCTGTTGAAAATCCTTTAGAAACTTATTTTGAAGTTTCGGAATTATCGACTAATTGTGTATAGCAAATAATTTAATACTTAACATTTAGACCAAAAAAAAAAAAAAAAAAAAAGTTTCGGAATTATCGACTAAGAGTAACATTTTTATGCGACACTAATACTTGACTTCAATTATATGATTTAATATATATATATATATATATATATATATGCTTCTCTATATTCTGGTGAGTGCTATTATTAATGAATTCTTCTAATCATGGTTCCAAGTCGAGAAACCATTAAGTCTAGCGACATATTCAGTGGCAAGAAGGAATTAATAATGAAATTTCATTGATTAACAGATTTGATTTCAGCAACAAGAAGTCTTGAAAGTATGTATTTTATGCAATTTGGTTCGTTCGTGGATGTTCGTGGATGAGACATGCTTCACATATGTCAAGATCATCTCCATAATTCTTCGTTCGTAAATATATTGATTCTTCATACATGCTCTGCGGTCTATATGTACTCTCGTCGCCAATAGAAAAATAAAAAAATATATTGGCAAGATGTATGTTGATGGATTTACTAGTGATAGTGATCTTAAAGGAATCCAGCTCAAAAATAGAATGGATTGTATTAAGGCAGTACATGGATTTGACATATGTTATACAAAGGTGATAGTGCCTTAGCATATGCACTAGATATGGTTAAAGACACTCATGTCAGTCGCTATCAAGACTTGCGTTCATATCTATTAAAAATAAAGAAGGTCAATCCAGGTACAATAACAAAGCTTGAATATGATGCTCAACTTAGGTTTATGTATTTGTTATTTTCTTTTGGTGCATGTATCAAAGGCTTTCATTCCATGAGAAGCGTTATTGTTGTAGATGAATCACATACAAGTGATAAGTTGAGATGTGTTATGTTAGTGGCTGCATGTCAGGATGAAATTAGGAATATATATCATATAGATTTTGAGACTGTAAAAGCAGAGGATGCGACTTCATGAGAATAGTTTTTTACTTAGTTGTGTGGTGTGATAGGTGATGGTAAAAATTTGGCTTTCATCTCTGACTGATGCCCATCAAAAGTCAAGGCTATTGAGAATGTTTTCCCTAAAGCTGATAGGGGTATATTACCCGCTCCTAGAGTATTTTTAGTTTTGAATAAAATAGACCATGTGAGGTTTTATTCTGCAAAGAGTTTATTTTCCTAAGTGTGGTATCACTTGTACTTGTTGAACATTGGGACGAATAAATTGTATTTTAACTAAGTGTTGGATGCTCGGTGAGCACTTGGAACAATTGTGGATTAGGCTGAATGACGATAAGCTGATCATTGGTGATCATGGCCTAACTAAAGAAAAGAACGAAACCGCAAAATTAATTAAGGAATATCAGGCAGTCCGGGTTTCAAGTAAGGAAAGTTTGAATAATTATCTTTGCATGATTATGCAGAAGAACACTCGGATCTTCGATAATCAGTAAAGAAAAATATTTTAGAGAATGAATAAAGAATTGATGGTGATCTGTGACCGATCTAAATAAGGAAACATTCATTAAGTACTCGGCTTGGTGACCAAGTTCAAGAAACCTATAAAAATAAACCTTGGGTACTCATTTATTTCACAACCAAAAAAGAAAAGATTCTTACAAAGAAGCCAGAGCAAGAATGAAGTTGTAGAGAAAGAATTCGACAAGGGACGATCGAGAAAGGAGGATGACAAAAATTCTCACCAGAAAACGCAGCAAGGTTTCGACTCTTAGATCTTTTTAAGATCACTCCAGGTGAGCATATGATTCATGACAGCATGTAAGCATAGTTTTTAGCGATTTAGATCCGGTTATGCTATGGTGTACGAATGAATGATGTGTTTTATGGAAGTTCGTTCTTCGTTCATCGAAGTGATCTCCAGTTGTTGAAAAATGTTCCTCGTGTTCTTAGGATATGGCATTATAGATTGTGTGAATTGATGTTAAAGTGGAATGGAAATGTTTATGTCAAAACAAAGGATTTAATGTAAAATGAATGGCATGTTAATAAAGAAAAATTTAACCAAACAAGTTGACAATGGTATATAAGGAAGGCATGAGATTAAACAAATGAACATAATTAAGGAAATTGTGATTTTACTCAGGTCCTTAAAAAGATATATGCTTCATATTTGACTTCGAGTTGTATGTTGGCTTCAGCCGTGATAGACCTTCATGGTCGAGTGGGTTTGTGCCATATGAGTGACCAACGGGTCGAGTTGCTTTGGGCCGTGTATGATGGCTATGGGCCGATAATTGGCTATGAACCGTGTATGATTGGCTTTGGACCGTAAGTGACATTCGGGGTCAAGAACGTGTATAATGGTTAAACAATAACTAAATTTTAACAAAAATATGTTAAGACTTTTAATTTTGAAATAAATACAAATTTAATAGATTTATCTGAAATGAATTTATGTTATATTTATCAAAACTATTTTTTTTTCATTTGTTTAAGAAATATATGTTAACGTGAACCAATGTCTCTCCAATATTATTACTAGTTGAAGTAATACTGATTATTTTCTAGCGCAACGAAACAAACTACTAAAGTTATGTTAACATTACCTTCTTTAACTAAAATTGTAAAACAAAATAGTACAAGATTATATATTTATATTTTCATAACAATATAGTATTAACTATTAAATTTGAAACATATTTTTATTATTAAATAAGGATATTCGATAATTTCTACAAAAACTATTTTTATTAAAGATATACGATGATACCTAACTACTCTTACTTTCTTTTTAAGAGTTTATCACCAGTCATATAATAATATAGATCTTATGTTTCCGATATTATCGTAAGTTTATTTTTCACATATGTTTGTTGTATATACAAGATCATGCTCTTCAACCCTTTGTCATAAGTTTATTCTTCACTTAATGAGAAAGATCATGCTCTTCAACCCTTTGCCACCTTCTTGCAGACCACTTAAGTCCCCAACCCCCAACACTTTACACAGGTGGCGGTTAACATAAGGTGGCGATTTCAGGGGCCATTTATACAAAGACATCTAAAGGGAATAGATTTATTTCCAATATTTTACAAAATACATTTTAAATTTCTTTATACAATACTAGCTAAAAATATTTTTTAAAATTCTACCACAAAACTATTTTCCAAGTTCTATTATAACTCTTAATTATCAATTTAAACAAATACTTCATAAAAGACAAACATAAAACAAAGACTTCATATAATACAATTTAAACAAGACTTAATAGAATACAACATAAAATTAACAAAGACTTCATATAATACAATTTAAACAAGACTTAATAGAATACAACATAAAATTAACAAAGACTTCATATAATACAATTTAAACAAGACTTAATAGAATACAACATAAAATTAACAAAGACTTCATATAATACAATTTAAACAAAGACTTAATAAAATACAGCATAAAACAAAGACTTCATACAATAAAACTTGTGAACAAACATTTAGTTTAACCCTTATAATAATTAAAATAAAAAATAGTTTAACATATGACATATGAATATTTAATATAAATTCGGTGTTGCAATAAACCTTACACAATACATTTTAAAGTACTTTCTTCAATAATGCTTATAACACAAACTTTTGGGGTTTGATTCCCATATTACACTTTCTTGAAGTTTAAATATGCAAAGCTTATTGGAGGTTTCAGCGCACTGCAGGTATAGCCATCCGGTCTCGTGAATCAAGGGATAAGCTGTCCAAGGTGATGTGGTGCAGGTAAAACCGTTCATCGTAGATCCATTCATCATAGATTCGTAGAATTCAGGGGAAAACTGCCATAGTGAAGACGTCCATGGAAATTTTCAAGTAGATCATCATTTGTAATAGGATAGTATCAACTATAAGTGACGATGATGTAACATTCTTGAAAATGTCTTAAAAAAGCTTTTTTTTTTTTTTTTTTTTTTTTTTTGTTGAAATGTTAAATTTATACCAACAAAAAAGTTTTTACAAGCTTAATAAGCTTTTATTAAGCTTATAAGTTCTAGCAACTGAATAATTTTCAAGGTTCATAAATATCATTTGAATAAAAAGTTAAAGTAAAACAAAGAATTTTTTGGCATAAGATGTTTCATTAACAAGGAAATGAGCAAATGTCATATTGAAGGAAACGGTAAAAGAAAAAAAACTAATTTGAGAGCATAACCGGCAAACCAAAGAAAACTCCAAAAAAACAAATGAAAACCCAAACAAGAAAAACTAAAAAAACAACGAGAAGCAAGGCTAATAGGAACCGTAATTAGCGAGATTAAAAAAGAATTCACAAATAGCTTATATGATCTTTGAAGCAAATATTCAAAGATATTAAATTAGCGAGATTAGAAAAGAATTCACAAATAGCTTATGTGACATGGAATAACATTTAAAGGAGATTTATATTTTTGGTAAACATTTAGAATATGATTATAACTCATACTTCCTTATTAAAGTATATCTTTTTAAATATGACTTTAAATAATATAATAATAGAAATATAACACTATTTAAAATTTTTGAAATATTATTTAATTGTATTTCTTCTAATTGTTCAATTTTATAACTAAAAATATTTTCATAATTTAATACAATTTGTTTTTAAAAATATAAACTTTAATCATAATACTATTTGTTTCCTTTTGATATCTACAAATTTTAGAAATGTTTAGTTTTAATTTTTGTCAATTATACAATTTTAATATATTTTTCTTAATTTTATACATCTGAATAATATATTTTAAGAAAAAAATATAAAATTCTATCTAAAGTTAATTTTAAATATATGCATATCTATTCTTAAATATAATTTAGAATAAACAAAAAAATTTATTTTATTTTTTGTTTAATTAAATAAAATCTATATTAAAATCATTCTTAAGAAAATAATAAAATATAAAATATTAACAAAATATTACATTTAAAATAATTTAAATTTAAAACTTTTACTACAACAAATGATTAAGCAAAACAGCTAGTGTCTATTCGAAGACCAAGTGCGGAGCCACGAACTGCATCGCCTACGAATCCACGTGAGATTAATCATTACGCCCATTAGAGTTGTCTTGTAGTCATCTCTAGCAAATTCAAATTCTACTCCAAAAAAACTTAAAACAAAGACTTCATACATTTACAAATTTAAACAAAAAGCATTGTCAACTTCTGAAAAATGAATATGTTTCCATGTTGCCATGTATATACCTCACACAATAGATATTTTTTAATCAGGACTAAACACAATAGATTGGAAGTTAATTTTTACAATTATTTACTATAGTCAGGTAGAATTAGTAAAAGAAACTTAAAGTTACAAAGTTATGTAATTAGATTTTCATAAATTGGCCCCTCGAAAGTCAAAACTAACTAAGTACTCTTTTATTCCCTTCACATACAATGATGTTTCAAAAATTCATTTTTTCAGTGAAAATAGTAAAAATGTGACTCCTCCTTAAAGAAAGATTTGTCATATGGTGATTATAGGAGGTACACTAAACACATCTCTTTTGTCAAATCCAATTCGAATTTGGTCCAATAAACTTGCAGAAGCTACACAAAATCAACCTACGAAGAGAAAGACCTAAAAGAAGCCCAAATGCAAAAGCATGTCCAACACCAAGGGAAGTTAAAACATGCAACACTGGCATCTGAACTGTTCCCTCTTGCACAAGAAGAAAAACATGTCGACTTAAACGTAGCAGTTTGCAATGATGACCTATTAAACCTATCATTCAAACAACTTTTTAGCTCAAAAGCAAGAGTAGTTGAAATGATTACCTATCAACAAACACATGTCCGGATATCTGCCTCGAGCTACAGTAGAAGGCTTCTTCGACTATAAATACGAAGCCATCCCAACGCCAAAGAGACAGAATCCGACCTAGGAGAAACGACTACAGACCTATATTTACCTTGAGAGAGAAAGAGTCTCTGATTGAGTTTGGCACACTTCCGGCCCCGTCGTTAGCTGTTAGCTTATATTCAGACATTAACTTGTTGTCCGAGGTCAATAATTTCTGAACCTCTTTTTCTCACTTGTACGTTCTATTTCCGACCGCATGATCTATTTCTCCTCACTACTTGTACTCTTCACGTTTGACCCCAAACTTAAATAATAAACACCTCACATTCTCCTTTTTTTATCTTCATAACTCGCTGAGTGCTGCTTCATTTTAGCGTGGCCCGGGCCTCTTAAAACAACCACATTCCATTGAGTCAATGAGGTCAAATCACTCAGACCTGATTCGTTAAAAATTAGGCACTGAAAGGAGGTACTGTTTAAGTGCACCCACTCAAAGGATTCCGCTAGACGCACATATCACCTCAGCCAATTCAAACAGAAAATGACAGGTTCAAGAATATCCGAAGCAAACCACAATCACACGCCTAGCCATGAAACCATGCCGACAAAGCAAACCACAAAACTTCGACCCAAGTTAAAGAATTGGATCAATTTTTCCTTAAGGCCGTCCATAAGGTTGGCGTCGACTCTGACACATCTAATCAGTTTTTTCTTGCCTATATTCACTTCCTAGCGTTGCAGGTTATCTTGGGATCTTGGCGCTTCTTCTCTACTGCAGTTGAGAACCAAACATCTTTTAGGTATATAGATGAGTTTATTCTCCGCGATGAAGCATATCTAGGACTCCCTTTGATACTCCCGGATTGTGAATGCACCATTTCAGTCAGAAATTTTAGGCACTGGTGGTAGGTAGTACAAGTTTGGATATTTCTTCTCTAATAACTGTTTGTACATAGGTCCTAAATAGTAAAAGGAGGAAGCCTTAATGAGATATCACAAGATATTGAGGGGTATACAATTGAGATACAAAGAGTTATGATGGACATATAATTTATATCTTGTGTATGTCTATACATCCCTGAAAGATGAATGACGTGCGTGTTTTAGTTGTTTTAGCAGGGTATAAATATCCTACACAAGTCACTATCAAATTAATCCTAGTCTTTAACATACAAATAGTACTCTTACCAAAAGAGATCATGTGTAGTACTTAAGGATCGAATCCACAGAGAGCAATGACACATAATAGATTTCTTATTTCTAAAGATTAAGATAGGTGAATATATATATATTGGTTGGCAAACAATCAGTTAAGGAAATATTTCTTTTCAAGAAGTAGAGATGCAATATCGAAATATGCGAATAATCTAAATATGGAAATAATGCAAATATGAACATATTCTAATAAACTAACTTGATGCAAGTGTTAATATGCTACATCTAGGGTTTCAATCTTAATGGATTATATAGTGGATATGAAGCAAAAATATGTAAATATACTAGGACTCAAATATTAACTATTCTAACCATTTTAACTCCAACTCTCGTATGCGACTATAAGGAAAGACCATCGGTCGACGGCAAAGGCCTGATGTCGATCGACGGTGAAATCAGAAGGAAGTATGAACAAGATTTGATAAGTCCACCAGACTTGATAGACAAGCTCTCGCATGCGCCTAACAGCCTAGTTTAATGTGGTCTGTTCTGCACAGAACCTACTCTTGTATTCGTCTGTGTCCTACTTTCGAGATCCTAGTTAGCTACTCTAGAATGCAAAGCATTAAGCACAACTCAACTGATGGATATTAACTTAATTAACAATCCTATTTTTGAGCTAATCCATGATTGCTATCATTCAATCCTAAACCTAGTTGATGACTAATCAGACATAATCAAAGAAAGAACAATAATTTGAATAGAATGCATAGATAAAATATTGGGTTCCAATACAAATCTCCCTAAGTAATTGTAAATATTCTCCCCTAAAAACCTAAAACTATAAAGCTATGTGTTTTTATGTCAAGCCTTGCCTAAGCTTTTACTTGCACTTGCACATCTTGCATGCTCTCAATACATGAAAACCATAAAATCTAGGTCAAAACTTGTCCATGACATTCTTGTCTTTTGTCTTATGAAATTGGGCTTTTCAGTCAGCTGTCTCCGAAAGTGGGGGTGGATCGATGGCAAGTGTACAGCATCCATCAACCTTGGTCTTTCATCATCGGTTGATTCCATGGTTGTGTCGTCGATCGACGACAGGCTTACTTCCATTCCTAAAATAGTCAGCTACAAATTCTTCTCCTCTAAATGCTCCAAAAGCTCCAAGTATTTTCAAAATGTTCATTGACCTATAAATACTCTAAAACATATCCTAGACACATATAATAGACCCTAAATAGAGCCTAGAACATGGCATAAAACTGGTAATAAATAGGCTATATCAACTCCCCCAGACTTAACCTTTTGCTTACCCTCAAGAAAACCAAGCATGTGAAAGAGGTTTGAGAAGCGAAGACTCACATAATGTCTAAGTATAACTGTTACCTTACTCTGTTGCAACCACATCCTATCAAGTCAATCACAGAGATACTTTATATACCCTATCCTAGTATGGCAACCAAATCCTGTCTACCAACAACTTAGCAAATATTAATCTGACTCACCCCTCTACTGATTTCATTTGCTTGCATATAATAAAATGTAGGCTTTACCTTGGGAGTATCAATCCAAGAACACATGGACTCTACTTCTGCAAGTATCTGAACAACTAGGCACAAAATCTTCTCTGATTCCTTTCTCTCTGAATCTTTCTAGATCTCAGACTCAATGGACAATGATGATGATACATTCCATCTTGCCATCTCATTTTCGATCTTCCTCTTCTTTTTCTTTTCTTTTCTTTTTCTTTTGCTTTTTGGGAAAAGTTGTAGGCGAACAGTGGGGTCATCAGTAATGTACCTACCCCTCGCTTCCAACGATGTGTGATCGTTCCACCGAATTAGAATAATGGGGGTCTTAGGTAATTTCCTTATCCCTTTGCATCTCGGGAAGTCGTCTCAATGTTTTAAGTTGTTAGGTAGATACTAAAGAGAAAGAGAGAACGAAACCAAAGGTGCAATGACTTGTACCTACAGACTTGCAGAAAGAATCTGATCCAGTGTATACCAAGCCCCAAAGCAAGCAGATAATGTCATTTGTGTTGGAAATCAGCTTCGGTTCCTTCAAACTTTCTAAGCAAGTGTGATATAATGGCAGGATGATCCATTTTGGTATCTCTAGTAATCTCTGCAACAACCTTCTAAAAATGGTGCTAAAGTGTGGTTAGTCAATAATAAATCTTGATCATAGTCTCCTTCTTGAGTAAATAATTTTTTTTGAAAAAATTATATATATATATATAGCAAATAAAAATCAAAACAAATTAACTAGCATTAGCGAACCTGCCCAGGCTTAAATTACACTGTCCCTAGTGTAATCTGCCCCGGATTGGTTAGGAAAAAGAAATCATAAGTAAATAGATAGGTAGAGAAATTTGATACCAAACTCTGTGAAAAGAGTATCGATTGATGGTACATGTGTGTGGTCGATCGATGGTTGCGATCCAGTCTACATAAAACAAAGTAAAAACTTGAAACAGTCTATATAAAACAAAGTAAAACTCGAAATAAGTAGTAGTATAAGTAAAAACTAAATAAAAGCTTACTAAACAGTGGGTTGTCTGCCACTCAGCAGTTGGTTATAATCTTTAGCTCGACGTTGTGACTTTATGACTAGTAAGAAGTTGGATCAACACGTGGAAAATAAGTGTCTACATCTTCTTTGCTCTTCTGAAACCATGTACTAATGAAGTTCCTTAATGCCTCATCTCTTCTGGTTTTCTGATTCCTTGTAACTGTTCTGAAAATGGCCATTGAATGCATCCCTCGTTGTAATTTCTCAATACTGCGATGTAGCATTTTAAGTCTGGCAGCTATAATGTCTAATAAATCCTCCAATTGCTGAGAAATATATTCCATCATCAGGCTCTCTGAAAATGAAATCTCATCGAACCTATCTTCCAATTCTAGTTCTGCTGCTGGCTTATGTCCGTGTTCATCAGCGTCGATCGATGCGTAGATGTTGCCATCGATCGATGCTCGGTTTTCTGCCCCAATCGTATTTTGTCTCTGAACAATATCCAAGTCTTGCTTCATCTCATCCATGCGTGTAGTCAAACCGGTAAGGAGGTGTCTATAGGATAGTAGACATCATCCAACCTCTTGTAAAAATCATCTAGTGACATATCTTGAGTTCTCTAGATCGCATTCACAATATCATCAATCTCTTCTCTGCTGTATGTTTTTTGATCTTTCGTAGACATAACAATCCTTGCTTCATGTTCTGGTAAACATATATAGCTTTGTTCAAACAAATTAGCTCTCTCTAGAACTGCTCTGATGTCTTCAGCTTGCACATTCACTACCCTTCCATCTGTAGCTCGGCATTACCATTCTCATCTCTTTAGATGCCAGACTCATCTTTATTTTCCCAGTGGAAAAGTCTGTTGCCTTCAGTATCAAAGGCTCTCGTAAATTGCTCATAACGCCAATCAATCGATGTCCTGATGGCTGTGTCGATTGATGGTGACTAGACAGTTTCTGGATCAGTACGGATTGGCTCGTGTATCTGCTCCTCAATATCAATCAATGTTGAATGGTGTGCGTCGATCGATGGCCGCTGCTGCTGTCCAAATATATTATCCGATCCATTAGCAATTATAAGGGTATCTGCTACATCCTACTTGAATAAATGTAGGAGTCTACCATCAAGATCACGTGCATGTCCCCCTGGGACTTTGAAAATACCAAACTCATTTGGTCTAAGGTTAACAATATCTGTCTCTTCTGATCCATGTTGGTGTTCTGGTTCGCGTCTTATCATTCGAAGGCCATGACTGGCCTGTGAACGATGCTTGATTATCCCATCTCGCGTTCATCACCCAACCAGTTTCTTCTTATGCGAGGCCGCAATATTCAATCTGCTTTTCCACTCTGTAATCTTCATTGTATCCTTCGCATACTAGACGCATGTGGTGACCATCGATCGATGCTCGATAACCAGAGTGTTGCGCGAAAAGGTTTCAAGCTCCATTAGCCATTGCAAGAATGTCTTCAATATCTTCCCTCATGACATTAAGTAGTCTGCTATCCATAGCTCTTGCATGACTGTCTTGATCTCTCATGATACCGAACTCGTCTGGTTGTAGATAACCATATTCCTTCTCGCGTTCTACAACTGAATTAACTTGAATGTAGTAACAAACCTAGACTAAATCCTAGAAATTAAATCTAGTGCCGATCAATGCTCCCCGGTAACGGTGAAAAATTTGACGTACGTGTTTCAGTTGTTCTAGCAGGGTATAAATATCTTAAAAAAATCTTTATCAAATTAACCCTAGTCTTTAACATACAAATAGTACTCTTGCCAAAAGAGATCAGGTGTAGTACTTAGAGATCGAATCCACAGAGAGCCATGACACACAATAGATTTCTTATTTATAAAGATTAAGCTATGTGAATATATATATATATATTGGTCGGAAAACAACCAATTAAGAAAATATTCAAGAAGTAGATATGCAATATGAAACCATGCTAATAATGCAAATATGGAAATATGCTAATAATGCAAATATGAAAATATGCTAATAAACTAAATTGATGCAAATGTTAATATGCTAGATCTAGGGTTTCCAAATGTTGTCTATACAGATGTGTCGGTCAACGCAAAGTTGTTGCTGTCAATCGATGTTTGTCGTCTTTCTTTGCGGATCGTACGTTTGATTCTATTGGGGTGAGAGAATAGTAATTCTTGTCTTTTATTGCTTCTGGTGTGTTTTAGCATGCACCTGAAAAACAAGGAAAAGGAAAATTTAGTAACTTGAATGTATGTACAAACCTAGACTAGATACTAAAAATTAAATCTAATGACGATCAATGCTCCCCGGCAACGGTGCCAAATTTAACATGCATGTTTTAGTTGTTCTAGCAGGGTATAAATATCCTAAATAAATCACTATCAAAATTTAACCCTAGTCTTTAACACACAAATAGCACTCTTTCTAAAAGAGATCAGGTGTAGTACTTAGGGATCGAATCCACAGAGAGCAATGACACAAATATATTTCTCATTTCTAAAGATTAAGATAGGTAAATATATATATTGGTTGGCAAACAATCAGTTAAGGAAATATTCATTTTAAAGAAGTAGAGATGCAATATGGAAATATGCTAATAATGCAAATATGAAAATATTCTAATAAACTAACTTGATGCAAATGTTAATATGCTACATCTAGGGTTCTAAGCTTAATAGATTATAGTGGATAAGAAGCACAAATATGTAAATATACTACGACTCAAATATTAACTATTCTGACCCTTTTAACTCCAACTCTCGTATGCGAGCAAAAGGAAAGACCATCGATCGACGGCGAAGGCCTGATGTAGATCGATAGTGAAATCAAAAGGAAGTGTGAACGAGATTTGATAAGTCCACCAGAATTTTTAGACCAGCTCTCTCATGCCCTAAGTGCCTAGTTAAATGTAGTTTGTTGAGGTACTAAACCTACTCTCGTAGTCGTCCATGTCCTACTTTCGAGATCCTAGTTAGCTACTCTAGAATGCAAACATTAAGCACAACTCAACTGATGGATATTAACTTAACTAGCTATCCTATTTTTGGGCTCATCAATGATTGATATCATTCAACCCTAAACCTAGATGATGACTACCCAAAAATAATCAAAGAAAGAATAATAATTGAATAGAATGCATAGATAAAATACTGGAGTTCCAATACAAACCTCCCTAAGGAGTTATGAATCTTCTCCTCTAAAAAATAAAACTATAAAGCTATGTGTTTTGAATCAAGCCTTGCCTAGGCTTGTACTTGCACTTGCACACCCTGCATGCTCTCAATACATGAGCATAAATATGAAAACCCTAAAATCTAGGTCAAAACTCGTCCAATGCATTCTTGTCTTTTGTCTTCTGAACTTGGGCTTTTCAGTCGGCTGTCTTCTAGTTGGGCGTCGATCGATGGCAAGTGTGCAGAATCGATCGACCTTTGTCTTTCATCATCGGTCGATTCCATGGTTGTGTCGTCGATCAATGACAGACTTGTACTTTGACTCCTCAAATAGTCAGCTACAGATTCTTCTCCTCTAAATGCTCCAAAAGCTCCAAGTATCTCCATTTATCTCCAAAACGTCACTAAACCTGTAAATACTCTAAAACATATCCTAGACGCACATAAAAGAACCTAAATAAAGCATATAACATGGTCTAAAACTGGTAATAAATAGGCTATATCAATGAACGAGCCAGAGGAGAGTCCCATCTTGGAGGAGTGTAGCTCGAGCAGGGACCATGAGACTGGTTTGGTGAAAACGTCAGCTAACTGGTTTTGGCGGATAGTGTGAGACACGAAGAAAACCAGACTTAACCAGCTCTCGAATATAATGATAATCTAAGGCGTCATGCATCATCCTTGAATGGAACACCGGGTTTAGAAAACGATAAGTGGCTCCCAAATTTTTACAATAGATCACTGGGTTGCTTACGGATGTAATAATAAGTTCATGAAGTAAGGAGACAATCCATTGAAGTTATGCTGCAGTATCTGCAACTTATCTATACTCTGGCTCTTTGGATGATCAAGCTACTGTTTCTGCTTCTTTAACGACCAGAACATTGGGTTTGGAGCCAAGGTACATGATGTAGGCAGTAGTGGAGGTGTAGTCGTCTCTATTGCCGGCCCAATCGGCATCAGAGAATGTGTTAAGTGATAATTTTGTGTCGCTGCACAAGAAGATCCCATGATGTCTAGTACCTGCAAGATACCTTCGTACTCTTTTGGAAGCCTGCCAATGGAGATCAGTGGGGGTGATGCATGGACTGTGACAGATTGTTCGCAGCGAAGAACATATCAAGTCTAGTGAAATGGAGATACTGAAGGCTGCCTACAAGTTTTCTGTAATCGGAGCCATCGCTAAGACATTACCAGATGTGAGTTGGAGACGATCAGTGGGGACAATTGGAGAGGAGGCTGGATTAGTAGATGACATGTAGAGACGCCCCAAGAGATCTTTGACATACTTCATTCGTGTTAGAAGTAAGCTACAGGTAGAGCGGTGTGCTTCGACGTCACGAAAGTATGATAAGGGACCCAGATCCTTGAGAGAGAAGCGTTTGCTGAGATGTTCAATGATTGCCTGAACCTTGTCCGAATTGTTTCCAATAACTATGATGTCACCGACATATATGAATACATAGAGGACAATGTGACCGTGCTGGAGAATGAATAGGGAAGCATACACCAGTGAGTATTGAAGCCAAGTTGGAGCAGATTTGTACGAAGCTCCATGTAACAAACACGTGGGGCTTGATTGAATCCATAGATTACCTGATGCAATTTCAGACACTGGATGATGTTCTGTATACACGTCGTTAGTGAGAGTGCCCTAGAGAAAAGCATTGTCGATGTCTAGTTGTCGTAGAGGCCAGTTCTTTGACACTGCCAAATTCAGGATAAGAAGAACTGTTGGTTGTTTAATTACAGGACTGTAAGTGTCAAGAGATTACACACCAGGTCTCTGATGATAGCCCTTGGCGACAAGACAAGATTTTTGGTATTCAATTGTAGCATCAGGTCTGCGATGATCCGATAAAACCATTGGCAACCAACCAGATTCTTCTTTGGATCATATGGAACAAGACTACAAATGTGGTTCTGTAGTTGAGAGTTGTACTCTTCACTAATTGAACACACCATCTTTCATCGTTTAAAGCTTATAGTAAGCTGGGTGGTTCATTTTCTGAGGCAGCAGTGTACGTTTGTTGACGAAGGAAAATTTTGTTTGAAGGTTTGAAATTTTTGTTTTTCCTCTGGTTGCCATCTTGTGTCTTTCCCAGAGATGGCATAGGTTGTGGTGATGCTGCTTGAGGATTGAGTTGAGCTTCAGACACTTGGGATGGCTCTACTTATGTAGTTCCCTGTTCTGTTCTAAATCACCACTAAAAGCATTTGTTACTGAAAAGTTAATTTCAGAGGGTAAAGTAGTCAAACTTGGAGGTGCTTGTGAAGACAGACGATAACTTTGCGGGACCAAGATTCTGGTGACTGTCAGGCACAAATTTAGAATGGTAGGTTTTATTTTTTTTAGGAGATGAAGAGAGTGAAATGAAAGGGAAATTGGTTTCGACAAAATGAACATGTCTAGAGACAAAAATTTGAGATGAAGAAGGATCTAAGCAAAAGAAACTCTGATGAAGAGAATACCCGAGAAAGATACATGGTTTGGACTTTGGTTCCAGCTGGTTTTGATTGTATGGCTGGATCCAGGGGAAGCAAAGACAACCAAACGTGCACAGCTTAAGATAGTTTGGTTTGTTACCGAACCCATTGCAAAGGCACAGGAGTGTTTCAGCGTTGGCGTTGGTTGACGGTTTATTAGGTATAACCTAATGGCTAGAGCATAGGTCCAATATATTGTCATCTTATTTCCGACGCTCAGAGGATTGTGCCACTTGTTGTTGTGTAAGATGAGAATACTCAAAGGCTTGTGTTCTAGAAGTCTCATAAATGTGCATATATCAACGAAGAGACATGCTTTGGGATCTCATATCGGTTTGATACTATGCCTTGAGATGTCTGAGACCACTGTGATGGGTTTAGGGCAAGACCTAGGCCTAGTAACGGTTTAGTGTTTACGATGACTATTTCGGCTTACTTTACCTTTAGCGTTTTTGACCTGATTATGTCTCGATATTGAAGTCTGAGACAAGTTCTCGGCTTATATGACTTGGACTGATCGGCAACCGAGCATATCTCCAAAGAAAAATTTGAAGTCGTCTGGAAGTGCTGACCAAAATATTGGATTTATTATATAGCGTGCTATTATCCATGTGTCGGATGTCTGAGAGCTATCTGTATGAGAGGATATTGCTTAGTGTGTTTAGGACATTAAGAGTTTGCTGTGATCAGCAAAAAAATGATGGTAAGTGTTTACCATTTGAGTTTGAGCCTTCGCGAAAGATGTGTGTGTTAAGAAGGTGTTAGTGCATATGACTGTTTGGTGTTCCAAGATGGTGTTTTTATCGAGGAAGGTATTTTTGTCGAAAAATGGTTCTTCAGGCGTCCGCGATGTCTCGTGATGCTGAAGATTGGTTTTTCTTTCATATGCCGCATTCTTGCTTGAATGTTCACGGGCTTGAAGATGTTGTGTGGTGTCGCAACTATTTTATTTTAACCTTACGATAGAGAAACGTTTTGGTTTGTTTGCAGATGTTCGCAGCCAAAACTGTTGTTTCTGTTTGTATGTTATTTGATTTATGATCGAGGAATTAGGACCAAGGGGTCGCGTGAATTTTTCCTTCAGAGTAAGCATCCTACTTCACTGAACTTTGTGAAATTTTGACCCTTCGAGATTTATTTGTATATGTTTTTAAGGAGTGTTTCATATAGTTTTGCTACGAGTTTTTCCTTAGATGCCACATTTTATGGGTAAAATGTTGTGGGCTTAAAGTGACTTGTGGAACATATAAAACTTGGTCGATTTTTCGAGAAGTTCAAGTTTTTTTGTTAACTGTTTACTTGTGTGCACTGAGTTTTGTTGTAATGACTTTATTGTATGATTTCCATTTCTGGGTTATATGATAATTATTGGCGTAATCGTCACTTAGCCTTTTTAGACGAAGTATGGATTGTTGTTCTGGCTTGGCATGAAGGCTGTGTTCAGTGTTGGGTCAAAAATGGTTACGACAAAATCGATGCCTGAATGTTACTGCAGAAAACATTATCTCTCTTTCGATTAAAAGAAAACAAGGAATCGGAAAATCGAGAGAACAACTGAGTCGGTTCCAAGTCTAATAGCTCATGGGAAAATAGACACACAATGTCTACCCGCCCATGGGTGACTAAACTTTGTCGACTAGACCCATGAAAAAGTCTAGTCACACATTGGCGACTAGACACACCCTACGTATAGTCGCCTATGGGCAAGTAGACCTTTGGCAGAGTCTAGTCGCCCACAGGCGAATAAACTCACCACCAAGTCTAGTCGCCCATGGTCAACTAGACTGTATCCTCTTCACCACTATCTCTTTGAATCTTGACTTGGTTGTTTCTTGTTTCATCTTGATTGAAGTTTCCGTTGAAGTTTTACGATTAAAATCTCAAAGACTTATTTTCTCGTAAAAACTTTGAGTCAATCATATAAAAAGATAACGGTTAACTTAAACATCGATGTTATCTCAACTATACCGTTTTTTTTACTATTTTGCGAAGTCAGTGTTCTGAATCATACGAGGGACGATTTCCCCAAAAGAGACAGTAAAAATCGCCTAAATCGCAAATGAACCCAAAAGGGTCTAAAACGTGATAAAAGCCCCCTACGGTTTTAGACGAGAATGAGCCCAACTATAATGACGGGTTTACCGAATATCCACAGAAGATAAATGGAAAAGAAAATAATTGTCAAAGTTCTCAAATAATTATGGAAAACAAGAAGATAAATAAGATTTTCACGGAAGGATAACCTCGAATAGGAGGCAGAAAAAGGAAACACAACCAACCTTGAAGACCTATATAAGAGAAGTAAGGGAGAGAGACGCACATACACGAAAATCTCTGCAACTCATCACTTAGACCGATTTAGGCAACTTTCCGTTTTTATTATCGAGCCGCTACTCAATTGGGTTTTCAAGTCTTAGGTTGTTAGAACTAGGGAACTCACCGACAACTCTTGCGACTAAGAACTTTACATGTTCGAAGCGCTTATACGCAGATTCAGAATAAGATCTCTGGTTCTCTTTTATTTATCTCAATTTATATTGTTTCATTTGTATTTTCAAAACTTGACTACCTGTCGTTAGGCTCAGCAGAAATCTGAGAGCTAAGAGAAAGTTAGGGCTTCTCTAGCCTTCCTACGATTACAGAAATCGACAATGTGAATTTTGGTCCCACTGTTGGGCGATAGAAGGAGGGGGGGGGGTAACGGATCAATCTAACTATCAGCCGCAAAACGCTTGGTCAAATATGTCTACAGGCGTACCAGACAATCAACCACCTCGCAATGGCAATGCCGTCGCCGACAACGTTGAAAGCTCTCCACCAGCGAATGTGTCTGCGGTTAACGCGAACGCAAACACCACAACGTTCGAGGAGATTAAAAAGATGTTCGTGACTCGTGAAAAGAAGTTTGCCAAAAAAAGACAAGCTCACGAGTTCTCTCGCTAAACAGGTTGAAACCCTAACAGTGAGAACCCGGGCGTTCTTCCGCGTGGAACTACTAAAATCTGCAGCAGAAGAATCGACTTCACGACACTGCGTGATAAAAATCCGGACAAAGCAAACCCTGGCGTAACTCGGCCGAATGCGGAAAACACACAACCTCTTGAGTTAGAAATGGGGTTTGACAAAGTCGAACGGGTAAACTTGGAAACCAGCGATCAGTCAGACCCTTTGGACGAGGACGCTGACGTGCATCCAAGAAGTAAGAAGCCGCGCGACTTGGAAGAGTCCTCCCTTCAATATACCCATGACTAAAGAAGAAGAAAACATCTTCTGGGTAGAGCAGGAAAATTTAGCCAAAAAAGCAGGCTCGAATCACTCACAGCAAACGCCGTCAAACTCGGAAAACTGCTGGCAGTGACCCAAGCAAGATATGTGATCTCCGCGATTATATCGCAAAAACGGCCACAGAGGTTAAACAGTGAAGTCTCAAATTTACCACACCACCAGTGACGCATCCAAGATCTCCTCAAAGAAGCTCAGAAAACTCCGTTTACATCTCATATCACTGAAACGACTATTTCGGATCACGGAAATATCAAAATCCCTGTTTACGATGGAACAAGCGACCCAAAAGTGCATCTGCAGACCTTCTAGATCGCGAGGGGTAGGGCTAAACTCAGGGACAGTGAAAAGGACGTCGGCTACTGTCACATCTTCATCGAGCATCTCTAAAGAGAAGCACTCGAATGGTTCTCTCGGTTAAAGCGGAACTCCATCGGAAGCTTCCTCAACTCGCTTCGGAATACCTCAAGAAATACTGGATGTTCATGAATTGGGAAACCTCCGTTTTTTATCTGTGGAGCTTGTCCAAAAGGAAGAAAAAACACTATGTGATTACATGAACTGGTTTATAATTGTCATGTCTGGAGTTACTGAAATCAGCGATAAGGTGGCTATCGATGCGCTCAGGAAGACTCTCTGGTACAGGTCAAAATTCAAAAAGTGGATAACTCTCGAATAGCCGCATATGATCCAAGATGCTCTTCATAAAGCAACTGACTATATCATCATCGAAGAGGAGATAAAAGTCCTTTCGCATAAACATTGAATAACAAGTACATCCTCGATAGACGCATCATCAGAGCAGAAGCTGAAAAGGAAAACCTCTCGTAACGACAAATACGTCCTTCACGAGGGGGTAGACGTCCGGTGAGCATAAATTATACCATCCACTCCACTTGGATCAAGGAAGAACATCGAGAAAAACATGAACCTAAAATCCGACATACGACGAAACGACATTCTGCGTAAAATGTTAAGAGAATCTAAGATTGAATAAGTGTTTAAAGATTTAGAAAAGAGACTTAAGCAAATTCGACACTAATGAATAATCATGACTAAGAGACTAATGAATAATCATGCCTAAGAGACTAATAGAATGCTTAAGAACTGTCTGAGTATTATTGATGAGATTACAATATATAAAGGGATATTACAATCTTAATGAACAAGAGGATAAGGTTAATCATGTAAAGGAGCGTCCCATTTGAAACCATCCAGTGAGGTGCTTTACATGCTTTGGCATCTTGGAGTCTTAGACCAAGATACCTTCCCATTTCCAGCTTCTGACAGCCTGTCAAGGTTTGGTCTACTGCCTTCTCAACGGTCAGATTAATTAGGTAACAAAGGTAAACCTGGACAAGTTACAATTTTGCCTGATCCGGGTAAACCTTGCCTTTGGTCGATATACGGTAGACCCGTACGGAAAGTATGGTCGACCCATACGGAAAGATGGTCGACCCATACGGAAAGATGGTCGACCCGTACGGACTGTACAGCCTGGTCGACCCTAAACACAATCTTCTCCAAATGTTCCCAAGTCTCTCATCTCTAAATCTGATCATATCTTCGTCATAATATCTCAACACTCCCCCTCAAGATTGACCAAGGTAATTGGACAAGCTTGGAAGCCATGGGATCCTCCTCATTAAAAACCTCATCAAAGAAAATCCATTCGATAAAACCTTGATGAGGGGAAAAGAGTGAAGAGCTCATGGCAAGGAGACTAGCTCTTTCTGGTGAGATCAATGAGTCCTAGACGAGTATGAATGGACTCTATTTTTTTCTGTCTTGCTTATTTGGTAAACACATCAGCCAATTGAACTTCATTTCTGGTATAGCACGAAAATATGACTCCTTACAAACATCTGTCTAACCTTATGGCAAGCCACCTCAATATGTTTGATCCTCTAATGAAACACCAATTTGAAGGCAATGTGTATGGCAGCTTGGTTGTCAAAATGCATTGTCATAGGTGTAGCTTGATAACCTCCAAGTTCTTTAGTAATCCCTTGATCCAAACTAACTCGTTTGTCTGCTTCAACATTGCTCTATACTTGGCTTCTGCACTAGAACATGAGACTACCTTATGCTTCTTGCTCTTCCATGTAACCAAGTTTCCTCCAATGTAGGTACAGTAGCCAGTAGTCGACTTCCTATCAGTCCTATCACCAGCCCAGTCCCCATTATAGTAACCAACAATTTCAGTGCTCCCATTCCAACCCATCCACACCCCTTGATCTGGTGATTCATTCAGGTACATCAAAATCCTTTTCACCATGCGCCAATGATGTTCTTTTGGGACTTGCATATGTTGGCCCACATGGGACCTTGTATCCATATCCCAAAGGCATCTTAGCCGTCTTTTCTCCATCTTTGCATGAATCTTTCAAAAGATCAAGTGTATACTTTCTCTGGATCATAAACAACCATTCCTTGGATCTACATATCTAAATTCCAAGGAAGTATTTCATCTCTCCCAAGTGTTTAGTTTCAAACACTGATTTAAGGAATTCATTGGTTGCTTTGATAACATTTTTATCACTTCCAGTGATAATGATACCATCAACATACACAAGGAGAACAACAATACCTGGGGGGTTGTGAGAGTGAAGAGGGTGTCATAAAGTTCAGACTTCCTAAGCCCTCTACTATTCCAGGTTGTCCTTAACTTATTATAACAAGCTCTTGGCGGCTACTTAAGGCAATAAATAGCCTTATTTAGCCTCAACACATTTCCTTTCTTGACCAAATTCTCCAAACAAGGTGGAAGATACATGTACAATTCATCTTCAAGTTCTCCTTTAAAGAAGGAATTCTTCACATCCATCTGCAAAAGGCCCCATTCAAGGTCCACCGCCAAGGACAACACAATTCTGATTGTCTGAAGCTTAGCCACTGGTGCAAAAGTATCAATGTAGTCTTCTCCGTACGTTTGGGTAATTCCTCTTGCAACCAGTCGGGTTTTGTTCCTATGAAACTTCCCATTTGAAAGATATTTGAAAGTGAAGATCCATATTCTTGACACTTCCTTCTTCCCTTTTGGTACTTCACTTTCATACAAAGTGTCATTCTTGATCATAGCATTGGCCTCATCCCTTACTGATTCTCTCCATGCCTTGTCTAACATTGCTTTTCATATGACTTAGGAATGCGACTTTCATCTAGACTGATCATGAATGCACAATGCTCCTCAGGCTACTCAGAAAAAGAATACACAGTTTCAAAAGGATGCTCCATGGCTTGTGCATTGCAGTAAGTTCCCATATTGACCCAATTTGAGCTTGGTGGCTCTTTCCTCAATCTTGCACTTCTTCTCAATGGAATTTAGAAACTAGCTTGCTCCACTTCTAGACCTTGATCTTCCACTTGTTGAACACCATCTTTACGTAATATGGTACCTCTTGTGGGAAGGATCCATTTCATTGGTCAACCCGGACAACCCGACCTTGGTCCACTCGGATCATTTGGACCCGTTCCACCAGCATCATTTTTAGCCTCTTCTTCTTCTTTAAATTCGTATTCTTAAACTTGTTTCCCTTCACCTTGATCATGAATGTCTGCACTAGGTTCATCATTCCTCCTCTCATTGTCGAGGTGGGGTGATTGTTGTGCACTGGTCCGTCTCAGAGGTTTAGTCTTTAGACCCTCAAAACATTAATTCCAAGTCTTTCTAGTATCATCCTTAGATTAGCTGCTCTGTATGATTCTTGGGATAACACCTCCAAGTCTGTCTACTTATTTTCTTCATAGTAGCTTTTTGCTTCCACAAACTTTACATCCCTTGATATTAACACCCTTCTGCTCACAAGATCAAAGCATTTATACCCCTTTTGAGTGATTGAATATTCATAGCCTTGACACTCTTGGCTTCAAGCTTGTTAGGCAGTTCCCTAGGAACCAGCACAAAGAAAAGACACCCATACACCCAGAGATAATCCAATGGAGGTTTGTACTTGTTCAAGACATCAAACGGAGACTGGTCTTGAATAACATTGGTTGGAATGCGGTTGATCAGGTAGCAAGCTGATGCCACAACATCACTCCAGAAACGTTTGGGAATATTAGAGTGGAACATCATTACTCCTTTCCCAGTCAGTCTCTTTTTTCAATATCCTGAAACTTTACATCATTAGGACTAAATATCAAATTGCATTGAAAATCAGAAGTACATTTCTTTACGGATAGCAGAACTGAAGCAAACTCAGGCATATAGAAGGCCCTAGATTCTTTATCAAGCAATTCAGATTGTCTATTCCCCTAATTGGGACCTTCTCA
The DNA here is from genome assembly GCA_905132765.1 of Moricandia arvensis. Taxonomy (NCBI): domain Eukaryota; kingdom Viridiplantae; phylum Streptophyta; class Magnoliopsida; order Brassicales; family Brassicaceae; genus Moricandia; species Moricandia arvensis. The sequence goes on from CAJHQP010002548.1 coordinate 71,338, forward strand.
GCATTAGCTATCATGACAAGACCATAAGCCGGTTCAAGAGTCTAGTATCACTAATCATGTGATGAGATGCACCATAATAAATTACCAAAGGCTTAGACACATTGCAAGCATTGTATGAATGGCAACTTCTAGCTGGTCCATAAGTAATCTTAGACTGTCCTAGACTACTAGTTGGTTCATAAACAGTCCTAGAATGATCAACATTACTAGACTCAATCAAGAATGCACCAAAGAAATACCCAAGAGTGTTACCAAATTTGTTACCATTATCCTTGAAGATCTTGATCATACCATCAATATCCGATCTCTTAACCATATCGTTTTCATTGAACCTCTTAGTCGGCTGGTTATTCGGTTGAGTGGCTTGGGTTGTCATGGGTATCATATCTCGCCCATCTCCTTCATTCATCCGTTTTGATGCACCCTAGCACTTGTCCCATAAGCACTTGACCCATGTTTCTCACTGGTCCCATAGGAGAGGTGAGCTCTTGCATCCTTATCCTTCATGAACTTAGACAACTTAAAGTGTGGATGTATTATGCAAGACCGACTCTTCTTATGTCCATGCCTCTTACAATGATCAAATGTCCCATTAAACTTTATTTCTTCAAATCGGCTGTGCATTGCTCTATTTGCTTGGGGAACTTTGGTTTGATTGTCTAAAGACAGTTCTCCTTTGCCTCCAAAAAGCCCAAGGGACCCTTGCTCCTTATGGATTTGAGCACATACTTCCTATAGATCGGGTAGTTTTCTGGCTCTAAAAAATGTGCTTGATTAGATCATTGTAAGTAGGGTTCAAGGTAAACAAGAGACCAAAGACATTGTCTTGCTCCCTTCTATCATTCAACTCATCCGGATCGGTGGTGTTTGGTCTTAAGATCTGCAGCTCTGACCATAACGCTCCGAACTATCCCGTCTTTAAATTCCATGTCCTCCTGACCCAGATTGTTAACTGCTCGTTTCACCTCAAACTCCCTACTAAAGTTTGAGATGTCCCCTTACACTTTCTTGAGTGTATAGCAAAGGTCCTTTACCTTCTCACAATATCTATATGCCTCCAAGATTAAGGGATCCAATGACCTTTGGAGAACCAACATAACCAGCATGTTTTCTTGTATCCACTTGTTCTCCTCCCTTGTGGCATCCTCCTCATCATCTTCATCCTGAGTAATGAGCTTTGGAGATTCACCAGACGTGATATGTCCCCACAGAAGTCTTCACCAACCGAGACCATAGAAGGTAGTTTCCTCCCTTTAGTGTAACCGGAACCACAGCCTTGTTGTTTTCCATCTTTTAACGTCTAGATAGAAAGATAAGAACCAAAGGTGTGGTCTAGAGTCTTCTTGCGAATCAAACCCAGATTATGAACAACCTGGCTTTGATACCATAAATGTTTAGAGAATATGAGATTGATAAACATTTAGAAATAGTTTACATATTTAGAAAAGAGACTTAAGCGAATTCGAGATTAATGAGTAATCATGACTAAGAAACTAAGAGAATGCTTAAGAACTTTCTGAGTATTATTGATGATGAGGTTAAAATATATAAAGGAAGATTCAAGCTTAATGAAGAAGAGGATAAGGTTAACCGTGTGTAGTCAAAGGTAAAGAAGTTTCCCATTTGAAACCATCCAATGAGGTGCTTCACATGCTTTGGCATCTTGGAATCTTGGACCAAGATACCTTCCCCTTTCCAGCTTCTGACAGCCTGTCAAGGCTTGGTCTCCTTTCCTTCTCAACGGTCAGATCAGTAAGGTAACACGGGTAAACCTAGCCAAGTTACAATTTTACCCGATCCAGGTAAACCTTGCCTTTGGTCGAGGTACGGTCAACCCGTAAGGATGGTACGGTCGACCCATACAGGCTGTACGGCCTAGTCGACCCTAAACTCAATCTTCTCCAAATGTTCCCAAGCTTGTCATCTCCAACTCTGATCATATATTCCTCCTCATATCTCAACAGGTTTCACCAAACTATGGGCCATTCCACTATGAACTGTCAAGTTCTCGGTGCGGGGCTAATGGCAAAACTCCTCGCAGCAGAAATTTTGGTGATAACATGTATAAAAGATATCATGCCACCAAAGATCGATCAAACTCCGCCAGCAGAAAACATTCCTCAAGGAAATCGGTCAGGCAAAAATGGAAACCGGGAAGAAGGGCAGATGACAAAGGCAACGACAATAATCGTCACATGGTAAACCCAATCATCGGAGGATCGCAGTACTTCCACGATACCTTCTTGTCAACAAAATCTTATCAATGAAAAGCCGAGACAGTTCCATATCACTCCCTGTCCCGAGACTTCCCGAACGATACTATCACTTTTGAGGAATACGAGACTGTGGGAATCGAGAAACCTCACTGCAATCAACTGGTAATGGATCTCGTAATAAAGGATGTCGATATTGCCAAAGTCATTGTAGACACTGAAAGCACCATTGACGTTATCTTCCGCGACACGCTCAGAAGGATGAACGCCGATATATCTGAAGTCACGTCAATGCAAAGATCACTCATGGGTTTCTCTAGCACAACATCAATGACTCTCGGATCGATCAAACTCCCGGTCATGGCCAAAAAAGTCACAAGGATCGTCAACGTCTCTGTTGTCGACCACCCAGCCATCTATAATGTAATCATGGGATTGCCTTGGGTAAATTACATGTAGGCAGTCCCGTCAACATATCACATGGGCATGAAATTTCTGACTCCGAACGGAACCGCATAAATATGGGGATGCCAAAAGCAGTCGCGACTCTACTTCTTGGTTGAACATAAGCTGAGGCAGATCACAAAGACATCTATGGTTAAACCCAAACGCACGAATATAACTCAGTCCCCGACTGAAAACACTATTGAAACGATCCTGAATCGTCCACCCGACAAACGGCTTCGGACAAATAAAGCAAGCAAGCTACCGATCCCAACGCCCTAACCCAACCGGAGGAGATAAAACTCGGAAGAAGTCGCCGATCCAGCGACAGTCACTGCGACTAAGGCGATCGACAGAGCAGCTAACGCCGAGTAAAAACACGGGGGGGGGGGGGCAAAAACTAAACTACAAGACGGCTTGATCCTCAAAAAGGGTATGTAGGCAACTCATCGCAAGACGAGTTCAGATGTCCCCCTTTCTCAAAAATGGGGGGGGAGTGTGTACGTATACGTATACTTGTATACTCCTACATTTTAAAATATTTTCCTCTATTCTCCCACATTTTGAAATAAGAAAAAGTAGTACGACTCCAAAAAGTCTCGCAAACCTCGTTTATCACTTGAAATACTTGATCTCACGAATGACAAACTCATTAAAACTCTAAATTTTTCCAAAAGAATCCTTCGGACACATATAAGTCTTCACGACAACAACCAAAATCTTCTAAACCCGCAAAACGTTAAAAAAATACACTAAGGAAACTTCCGAACTAAAAAACACTTCTCAACAAACTACTACGCAAATGACTCTCTGTAAAAAAAACTCCAACCGAAACACTAAGCCCCATTCTCAACTTGAGATCAAATTAAACATATTTTTAGAAAACAAAATCGAGACATCACGAGAAAACCTTCAAAAATATATTTCCAAAATCAATATAAATCACATAAAACAGTCTGTCTGCGACTATAAATTAAGATTTAAATCATAAGAGCGTACGCTCGCTCTTATATCGCATTCGTAGATTGGCCTCGATGTGTACATTAACCGTTCTCTAAACGAACATTTAGACCTCCTCTCATAGGATTGGTCCTCATACATCCGAAAGAAAGATAATAGCGCGCTATAAAAGAAATCCAAAATTTTGGTCAGCAGTTACAGATGACTTCAAAATTGTCTTTGGAGAGATGCTCGGTTTCCGATCGATGCAAGTCACATTAGCCAAGAACTTATCGCAATCTTCAATATCGATATAGAACAAGGACAAAACCGCAAACGGGTAACGAAAGCCATAATAGTCACTTCAAACCCTAAAACAAAAAGTAAGCCTATGTCTTGCCATAGACCATGAACACTGGTGTCAAACATCTAAAGGCATAGTATCTAACAGATACGAGATCCAAAAACTTGTCTCTTAACTTACATTTCTATGTTCATCAAAGTAAAAAATAAAAACTAAATTTTGAATACTCGCGCACAAAAGAACAACAAGTGTAGCGATTCTTGAAAGAGTTAGAAACGAAGTGACGACTCGTATTCTTCCCTCTACATCCATAATACTACTCATAAACCATTAAATGAAACATACTTCATTAATAGAAAATCTGCAGAGCGGCAGGGATTCAAAACCACAAACAGCCAGTCCTAATAAGTCTAAATAGCCATACTTGGCCAAAGGAATAACATAAATACAACATAGGAAACACACACCCTTGAAAACACGGATACCCTTTAGAGATCTAATTCGTAGTTTCCAGACATTGACCTCCCGATGGAGTATTCTTTAACTCTCAACGGGTTCACATGCTGCTAGACCTCGACATCCTCTCCCGGAGCGGCATAACCAAACTCGTCCAAATCAGGAGAACCAAGAATCGGGGCCCAATGCTCCCAAACATTCTTCGCTATTTGAGGGATCGTTGACTCCATGCTGGAAAGATCAGCCAAATTCCTCGACATCATCACCTCTTCGGTCTTGAAGTCGTAGTGGCTTCCCTGCGTACGCCACAGAGCGCCAACGGAACCTCAACACTTAAGATAATCCCCAAAGGATTTATACGCGTGCTGAAACTCTCCAAATTCAGCCGTGAACTACGTCGAACGATCATTCATGATCGAAGACACCTCTATTTAACCAGCTCTATGCTCAGGGCGGAGAAGGATCGCTTGATCCTGCTCAAAACCTCTCTCGTGAAGGAGGCATGCCTCAACCTCACCCTTTAAATGAGCATTTTCCTTCTGTGTCATCTCAGCTTTGAACTGAGCCGTCTTCACTTCACAATCGCTCGCCTTAAGGTCCTCGTCCATCACGTGAAGGCCGTGCACGAAACCTTTCGTTAGAGGCAAATTAAATAAAACAAGGCCGAAGCAAAAGCGAAAACTGACCACATGCATAGTCATGGGAAACATGAGAAGAGGGTCGACAACTGCAAAACAAAAAGATGGCCATTCATCAGTAAGCAACCAAAAATGATCAAAAAGTTTGAACACGATACCCTTGTCACCCCATCTTCATCTGAAGAAAGGAATGCTTCCTTCCGCAACAGAAGCATTATTTATTCGGACAAAGAAGTAATGCTCATTCCAACCGTGGAAGTTGGACGTAAACGACTAGTCACCATCATAAAGTTTCTCGGCTTGAGGTAATATCGATTTGACTGACCCACCCTATTTAGATATAGAAAGGCTAAAAATAGTAGACACTTAGATCCATCCCTCGTTTGTAACTCAGAACTAAAAGTCCAACGAGGTGTTGCAGGCAGCCATGCAAAAGTTGGCTTATCGACAAGCCATAATGATCCAGGAACCGGAGTATGACTTTCGGGATGGGAAACCATAGGCGACACTGTAGAAGGAGCGCCTCATATCATGTAAAAAATCCACGAGACGAGGAGGTGGCACACTTCCCATGTTTCGGCATCCGAAACTCCACCTCCTTGGGGACTCGACAAAAATCCCTGATGGTGGCAGGAAAGAACTCCTAGATTCACTTGGCCCTTTTGGCAGGCTCTGTGAAGGTTGACCTCGTAGAACTCAACAAGGCAGATCGTGGAGGTGCAAGACCGCAGGTCGCTTTCCAATACACGTTAACCTCCTCAGGGTCGACGAAATGTCGCAAAAACTTGACCTTCGGAATGATCTCGTCACCCTAAACTCGAAAGCGCCCAGGAACAAAAATGGAAGGAATTGCACTCTCAGAAACTTCATTTTTGAAAGCCATTATACAAATAAAGACAAGTGAAGAAGAGAGAAAAAGGATTTTCTACCTTGAGAGATCTTTCTTTTGTGAGTAAAGAATTTGAAAGCTAACTCCACATACTTATAGAAAAAGGGACTTACTATTCATCATCGGTCTTTTAGCCATCGACTCCGCCTAACTTACCTTACACACCTAACACGCCGATAGAACTCTTCGGAAATTCTTGCAAGCTTGGGGGTTGTTGGGGTGAAAGTCGTTCATGACAAAATCAACACCCAAAAATCTCCGAGAAATTGTGCCTTCAGCATATATAAGCTGAAATAGTTGAGTGTCAATCGACCATTCTTTTGACAAGCATTAACGTTCAGATCTATATTTTTCAACTAAACCCTAGATAATCTTTCACATGCGCCCATGTATCTAATCCAGAAGAGTTCAAGTTCTGTTGTTGATTGCACTCTCGTGCCTCTCAATTGTCCTATGATTCTAGGTTCAAGTAATCAGTTACACTCTCGTGCTTTTCCAACTACTCTAGATCCTAGTATTACAAGCTACCCTGATGTAGAAATCATTAAGCAACCCTATGATTATCGGTTTGACATTAAGAACATGAACACCATAAATCTTATAAGATGATTACTGACATGGAAACATTAACACAAATCATAGTCTGAATAAATAACAGATAAAGAAATCAATAATAAAACCATAAGAGTTCAAATCAATCTATGAAAGAGAATAGATATTCTCCCCAAACCTAAAAAATAATGAATAAAAGAAAGTGCAGGAAGCTTAGCCGTCAACAATAGCTTAGAAAACAATAAAAATTAGGTCTTACGTCAGCAAGGGGAAATCTGGTAACTTGTGGTGACTTTTGAGCCTTAGTCGGTCATGAAATAGAATCAGACCATCTTCTGGCATCAGTGTCGATTGATACCAAGGCAGTGTTGGCAGTTGACACTCCGTCTGAATCTCGACAGCTTCCTCTCGTGAGGCAGACGTACCACTCTTAAGTAAAACGAGTATAACTTTGGATATAACCCTCAGCTAGACCTAAAATAAGTGACTTTAAAAAGATAACTGAAAGATCTATCTTGTCTCAAAAGATGATCTCAATCGCACCATGATAAGATATCCATACATAGAGAAACTTCTCACATGTCTTCGTAGCTCTGCATTTCAAAAATCTCCATAATCTACAAAGTTCTCCAAAACGTACATGAATCTGAAAATACTCAAATACAGACTCCAAACACATATAATAGTCTGTAAAAGGTCTTATATCATGGCCTAAAGTTATAAAATTCATGGCATACCAACACCCCCAGACTTATCTTTTTAGTTGTTTTCAAGCAAAGAATATTTCCATCAAAAAAGTTTGAAATCTCAGGGACTAACACTATATTTAACTCACTACTATCACCTCTGCAATCTTGCAGCCACATCAAATCAATGATAACCTTAGAGGTACTTTATATACCCTATCCTAGCTTATCAACCAAATTAATTCTAGCCACTAACTTGCCTAATATTGTCTGACTCACCCATGTACTAAACTCATTTCTTACATATAAAAAACGCAGGCTTTACCTTGGAGTATCAATCAAATGACACACAAGAAAACATTTTAACACACAAGCAGTCTTCTCAGATTCCTTTCTTGTCTCTTTCTCTCTTCTCTAATTTTTTTTATAAATTCAATGACTAAATGATGCTGATAAAGCCTGTCTTGTTCATCTACTTTTTTTATTTTGACAAAGTGTAGGCAAATAATGGAGTCATAGGTAATTTACTTACTCCTCTACATTTTTTAGGAAATCATCTCAATCTTTTTTTATAGATGCTGAAGAGAGAGAGAGAAGGGAACCAAAACCACACAGGCTTTTGCCTTCCAGACTTGCAGAAGGAATCTGATCCACTGTATGCCAAGCCCTAAGAAAAGCAGATTAAGTTCAAGTAGGTTGGAGGTCAGCTTCGGTTCCTTCAAACATTCTCAACAAGTGTGGATATAATGGCAGGTGATCCACTATGGTATCTCTAGTATACTCTGCAGTCAGTAAATCTAAGAATATTGCTAAAGAGTGGTTAGATGTTAAGTAAAAATTGAAAAGTTCATTATTCTCTTCTTGACTATGTAAAACTTAATAAAACACACATAAAGCTCAAAATAAAATGCAATATCAGTAACTACCTCCCCTATATTTAACCATTACTGTCCATAGTCTTATCCACTCCCAGATTGGTGGAAAATAAATCATAAGTAAAAATATAACAAGGAAAATCGGTCAGACCTGTTGTCTGGATTGCGTGTCGATCGACATAGTTAAGTGGTGATCAATACTCGTGATGCTATGTGGACCGACACTGGCCAGTTTTCGATCGATGCTGGTATATCAAATCATGTTCCTCAGATCTCTCTTTTTGAACTGAAATAAAATAAATCCCAAACTTAAAAAAAAAATGAAATTAGGAACTAATTAAGAACTTACCTAATATTGGTTGCATCCAACTCAGTGCTTATTTTTAGTCATTACCTTGACTTCCGTAGATCTGATTTTGTATTCAGCACATTCTATGCTCAAGACTTCCCTGATGATATAGTGAAAGAACCAGTGACAAAAAATCTACATCTACATTCTTTTTCTTTTTCTTATTCCAGGCCCTTCCCCAGAATTAGGCTTTTCAGTCTCGTTCTATTCTGAAATTCGGAGGGTGTCAATCGATGTTTATCTTTGAGAGTCGATCGACGCTGATGCTGGTTATCCAGTCTCGCTATTTGAATCAGCTGTATGTTAGGATCAAAATCAGCCACGACATAATCAAATTCCAGAAACAACCGCAGAAATGTTTCATCTCTTTGAAGTAAAAAAGCAAGCGAGAACTAAAACCTCGTAAGAATTAAACAATCAAAGTAATGAACTCTCGCTCGATGTCTCGTAAAACAACATCCATAGAAAAGACGATAAGACGAGAAACCGACGTGTCTGGAATACGATACCTTCTCAAAGTCTCGTCGCCCGTGGACGATGAGATATCACCACATCTTTTTCCTAGAGGGTAACGATACCACCTCCTCGTCCTATCCTTCAAGTCTTGATCGAACTGATCTTTATTTCGGCTTGATGAAGTTTCCGTTGGAGTTTTTTGATTAAAACGGCCAAGACTTGTTTTTTGTAAAACTTCAAATTAATCGTATAAAAAGCTAACGGCTAACTCAATGCCATTGTTATCTTAACTATACGATCGATTTTACGACTTCGCGGAACCAACGGTAGAAACGAGCATAGTATGGTTTACTTGATTTTCCGAGAAAATCGTAAAAACGTTTATGCTGAAAGACAATCCGAAAAGGTCTAAAACGCGGTAATAGCCACTTACTTTTTAGACAAGAATAAGCCCAAATTACAATGACGATTTACTTGATTTCCACACAAGATAAATGGAAAAGAAGATAAATGTCAAGTTTCGAAGATAATCACGAAAGATCAAGAAGATAAGGAAAAGTTCCGCAAAAGGATAAACTTGAATCAGGGGCAGAAAAGGAAATATGACCGGCCTTGAACGCATATATAAGAGAATCCAAGTCGAGAAACGCACACACACATAAATTTTGAGCAAACTTAGGACTTAAGGCAATTTAGGCAACCTTCGTTTTTGTTATCGAGCTGCAACTCAACTAGATCTTCGACTCTTAGGTGATTAGAATTAGGGAACACACTGACAGCTCTTGTGGCCAAGGATTTTACCTATTGTAAACACTCGTATTCATATTTGTAATAAGATCTCCATTGCTCTACTCTTTACTTCAATTTATTTTTATTTTGTTTGTTTGCATGTTTTGATCACTTAACATTTGGCTTAGCGGAAATCTGGGACCTCAGAGTAAGTTAGGATTTCTTGACTTTCCTCCGATTACGGAAATCGACAATGTGAATTTTCGTTCCCACAGTTTGGCATTACAAGGAGGGGGAGTACAGATCAATATAACCAGCAGCTGTAAAACGCTTGGTCAAATATGGCTACAGACGCTCCGAACAATCAACCAACTTGTGACGGCGAAGTCGCCAGCAAAAACGTTGAAAATACTTCAGGAGTGAACATCACCGCGGTCAACGCTAATGCAAACATCGCAGCGTCCAAAGAAATTAAGAGGTACTCGACTCTCAAAAAAAATCAGACAAACATGATAAGCTCCCAAGTTCTCTCGCTAAACAAGTTAAAACCCTAACAACAAGAACTCGGAATATATTCCCACACAGAACGACGAGAATCCATAGTAGAGAAAGAATCGACTTTACGACTCCACACGACAGGCCACTAACACGCAGAGTTTCCCATCAGGTCAAAATCCAGTCAAAGTGACCCCTGTCGTAACACAGCCAAACATGGATAATCCCAAACCTCTCAATCGAGAAAAAAAGAGATGATGAAGTCGAACGAGTCAACTTGGATCCCGGCGATCAGTCCATGAAGGACATGGAGCCATGCAACTCGGAAGAACTCTCTGTTCGATAAACCAATGACAGAAGAAGAAGAAAAATATCTTCTCGGTAGAACAAGAGGAACAAGCCGTGGAGCAAGTTCGGATTACTCACAGCAAGCACCGACAAGCTCGACTAGAGTCGCGATCTCCGTGACTATATCACAAAAAGGCGCGGAAGTGAAAGCGGTGAAATCTCCAATCCACCATGCTGCCAGTGCTGATGAGCACATCAAGTCATTATCAAAAAAGGAGAAAGGAACCAGGAGCAAATCAGTGGAAAACATGAATCTGTGGAAAACTAAAGAAGCCAAACAGGACATAGGTGCAATTAAAACGCCATATCTTAGCAGGAATTTATCCTTGAGACTGCTTCCCTGGATTCTTCGCTCAACAAGAGGACACAGTGAATTGGTTTCATACCAAAAGAATAAATGGTTTAGGAGATATCTCATTTCTAAGTCAAGGGTGGCCAAACTTACCTTATTTGGAAGATCAGTGTTTAATCAGATGCAAACCAAACATTGGCGGCCAGGAGACTTATCTATGCATTCAGGAGAGACATCCAAAGGTCCATAAGAGTCAGTCACGTTCGTTAAATACACCAAAAAGTACCAGATTCATGGAATCAAAGAACACAACACTTATCATTTTTTGATGCTTTCACATTTGGAGAAACAAAGCACCAACGACCAACCTATCAAAGCAACTACGTTTTGCATGTATTATTAACTCACCAGGAAGTCTACAGATGCACCAGGACCCACCAGAATACTCAGAATCAACCAAGATCAGAATTGCCATTTTTAGAGTCAAAAGCCATCAATTCTCAACAGCTCTTATCTCACGAAGCATGGAATGATTTCAACCATTATTTCAGCAATCAGGATGTTCCTAAGAAGCTTTCCTAAAGTCTAAAACCGTCCAGATAAAAATCCATTACCCAAGCCCTTAAATCAAGCCATTGGACCCCAAAATCTTCCAAAGGCTAGTTTTCTTTGTGTTTGATTTTCTTTCCCTTTTTTATTAGACTAGACAAATGTTTCTGAGCACATATAAGCTCTATTTGGCGTCCTTTGTAGTTCACCTTTCAATCTGTTAAGAAATATAGCCAGTCTACTTTTTTTTATCAAAGAGTGTCTTTGTATATAGATTTGTCTTTAGGATTCAGTGAGAGAGTCAGTGTGTTCTATAGATTCATGTGTCTTAGGTTGTTGAGAGAATCTTCATCCTTGGATATCACATATTCAGAGAGTCAATCAGCCCACCAGATTGAGAGAGTCAATCATCTTTACCACCATCTCTACCAACACTCATCTTCCGAACCAGCTTCTTGGATCACTTTGATCACCATTTGAGGACATGTTCATGGAGTGATTTTGTGGCCTACATCATCTGGTATCAGAGCTTCAAAATCTCCAATCTATCTATTTCGTTTTCTATTTTATTTTCTTTTGAATCTTATTAGAAAATCAGAAAACTCACAAAAATCAGTTTGCATTCATTTCTGTTGTTTGATTTCCGAAAATTGAAAACCATAAAAAGTATCATGTTATAAAGTTCTTATTATTTTCTGATGTTATTTATATTCATGTTTTGTCATTCATAAAAAAACATAAAATTGTCATTTGCTCAAGTTTTGATTTTTTGCCAGTGTTGCTTGTTTTTAGTCTATGTTTAAAAAAACGGAAAAAAAACGAAAGAGGACGAGTTTGACTTGTTTTGATTAAAAAAATGAAAAGAAAAACAAAAACTTGTTTTCATTATTTGGCTAGTCTACTTTCCTAATCTATTTGATTATTTCCTAAAGAAAACCAAACAAAAAGTTATGTAGTTCTGCATACCATATTTTTGTTATTCTGAATTAATTTCATCAATTTCATTCCATAAAAAAACAATTTGTCCCTTGCATTAAATCTCTATTGTTGCATATCATTTTGATTTTAATACCCGTTTTTGTGGATATCATATCATTATTTCATTCAAGAAAAAAAAAAGAATATATCACTTAGAGCATAGTATGAATATAATTTTGGTCCCAAGCATATAGTATATCCTTCATAATTATTATTTCACCTATATTTGGCCCCAGAACCTACTGAACATTTAACCCACGTTTTTTGTTATTTCAAGAAAGAAT